>RJWM01029061.1:0-24899 GCA_004363535.1 Dasyprocta punctata | reverse complement strand
ACTAGGGACTGGTTTCATGGAAGATTTTCTTTCCAAGGACCTGGGACAAAGACTTATTTTTAAGTTTCCTTTTTTGTTAGTACACATTTGCAATAGGCGATAATTACGTTTTCCAGCTAATGTTAAGATCACCATCTCAGCTTCACTTCAGATCGTCGGTGAGAAGTGCATAACCTGGAACTCTTGCCTGCTCAGTTTATAGTAGGGTTCAAATTGCTACAGTTAACTATACTAATGCCACTGCTGGTCTGACAGGAGGCCAGTTCAGGCCAGAATGCCCTGCACCAGGGACTGGCAGCAGCTCTGAAGACATAAAGCTTCCCTTCCTCCACTGCTGCTCTTAACAGGCCACGGACCTGCATGGGTCTGTGACCCCAGGGTCGGCGATCCCTGGAAAAGAGGAACCCAGAAACACATTTATACAACTACAGCTGTCTGATCCTTTTTAAAATTTTTGATAGTACACATTTGCCATACACAGTGATCACAGGGAATTTGTACCTGTGTGTAATACACCTTAATTCTTTTTTTCCCATTCCTCTTCCCTCCTTTTAACCCTTCTTCTTTTCTCCATTTACAAAAGCCATTTCCATATTTTTCCTTCCATTCTCTCTTTTTAATCCATTTTACCTTTGCCCTATTCGCCTTGTTCCCTGTCCCACTAGAACAAGTTTTTCCTACTTCCTAATTATCTATCCTCCATTTTGCTCCTTATTTATCTTTGGGTTTCTAAGTAAATAACACAGTACTAGAGAGATAAAATAGAAACAAATTTAATAAAACAGTAACATAGTTAATTTCTCAGGGTAGAAGTTCATTCTTAGCCACACAGAAAGGGCTTTATTATATCCAAAATATTTGATGATAAAAGACCCCAAATGTAGATACAAACTTCTTAAGTATTTCTACAGAGAAAACAAGCAAACCATATACACGTGAACAAAAATAAGAATGACCTTCAATTTCCAAACAGATGTTAAAAGACCATGAAGAAGACTTTAAACTTTTAAGGTATACATATTTTTAAATTAAAATTAACAAAATTATTAAAAGAATGAATTCATTTTATGTATCACACAGCTCTCATATAATTTGCTTCTCATTACTCTTTCTCAGTAAGTTATAGAAATACGCTTTCTACCAAACTAGCAAGCAAACCATGAAAGTGGAATGCACATATTCCAAATGAGACAAGATGAAACATTCTCAAATTGCAGCTATGCATCAGATCTAATGTACAGTGGTAAAAAAGATAAGGTCTCCAGAATGTCTCCAAAGTGGAAAAGAGACAATTTTGAAAGATGTAGAAAAGTAGAAACAATTAAAGAATTTGCATCTGTGCTGCCGAGATGAGCACCAATTGAAGAATTTGGACAAACCAAATATGATGCAATTACTAAATTCAGGAAGAACCAAATGTTGTATAATCAGGGCAACTCCGTACTAGTTCATTATTTGACACGTGAGAGAATAGAACACTATGCCTGTGTGCTGTAGTTACAGAAGGTGCAGGAGGCAGGCTGTAGATGTGATTGGTTATTAACACAGAAAACCTTAAACCTGAATACACAAGAAATTTTCTGGTTACATTCTTGAGAGAAACAGAGTGAAACAATGAACAAATTATTCCCACAGCTGTAAACTTGGGTGATTTTTAGTCATAATCTTGTACCTAATCAGGCAGATGTGATAAAAGCGCAAGAAGAAATCAAACTAGCCAATGGAAACTTAAGTTGCCATTGCTACAGGCAATAGATGGGAGGAGGAGAAATTCAGAAACCACCTTCTGCAGTACTGATATTTCATTTCTTGATCTTTGTGGTACTGATACCTACACACTGACTTGGTAAAAATGTTATATACACTTTTATGATATAATTTTCCCTCTACCTTGTAAATGTCTATAAAACTTTAAAAATAAATGGGTACAGAGTTATATGGTTGGGAGAGCAAGTTATTAAAAACTGGACCAGGATTCAAGGACTGCAGATTATTCAGATGACTGGCTTATTAATTGTTTCAGAAGTGGTCTTACAACACAACTTGTAGTTAAAAATGTGAAAATATTTGTATTTATAAGTATAAATGAATTATTTGTTAAAAGTAAATTCAATTGTAAAAGCATTGCACAGCAGTTATGTTACCACATATTCACCTTTAAGAATTTTTAAAAATAGTTCTAAAGTGATATATAAAATAAGAACAATACAGAAGAATCGTATATGGATATATACAATTGGAAAAATGCATAAAGAAGTAGCAAGAAATAGAAAGCATAAATTAAAGATTTTTGCAACTTCTTGAATTTTAAGAAAACTGCAAGGAGTCTTCATCTTTGCTCTAGTGTTTAATTTACTCAAAAATCTGAGGGAGTTTTTGTGAACATTATGACTAGTTGGTATGTGAGTGTACCAATATTTGCATTATACTTATGTCTAAAATGTATACACTGCTATAAAGGATTTTTAAAATTCTAATAGCTTTATTATAAAATAATAATGAATGCCATATACAGAAAAGTCAGCAGTTATAAACTGCTTACTTATACTAGCACTTATAAAATACAAGGTTAAAATAGTAATATAAAGAAAATTTTAAAATGCATACCATTGCTATACCTGCATTGTATTTTTTATTGCATATTCTGCCTGGAAATGTTGCTCCCATATAGTGAGGATGTTTCCTGTAACTACATCATAATATTATTGACTTTGCATTAATATAGTTATTCAGAACATTTTATAAATGTATATTAAATTAAATCCACTTCTCCTAAAATTTGTAAAATGACATTGTAAATGTATAAAGTTCCAATCTGATAATATTTAATAAGTTATATAAAGCACTCATTTGATTTTAATGTCAAACTTTCTTCCCTCATGTAACTTATAATTTTGATATAATTTTATTATCCCAAATTTAATTTAGCTCCCTTCATCGTTCATTAACTGTTTTGGTCAACTGAAAAGTTAAGAAAGTAATTTTTAGTTTGTGGAAAAATAATCCTACTGCTCCTAAAATGTTTACTTTAAAAAAAGTTATTATCAGAAAAATATTTCTTAATAAAAACAGTAGACATAAAAAATTAATGCAATGTTAACTGAACACTGTAAATTTTTATATTATTAATATTAAGAATTATATATGTTCTGTAGTAAACATCCTAAAATTTCATAAAACACAATTTCACATTAATTATACTTTAAAATATACTGACATAAAATAGATCAACATTGTTTTTAAATATATTTCAAACTGCTCAATCATCTCCATGGCTTCTTTAGATAGATAGATTTTCAAAGGATCCTACAAAAAAATCATAGAACACAGAAAAATGAAGGGAACTAAATTGAATGTGCCAATTTAATGGAATTATTTATGGATATCTATTAATGAAGAACATCATGCTTACATAAGTAAGTATGTTACACCTTGGGGCCATTGGATGAGAGAGTCCCTTTTCCATGCCAAAAGTCTCTGTAATATATCATCAGCATCTCCATCAGTCGAAATTAGGTTTTTACCTGACCACAGTTCCAAGGAGGAGAGTATAACAGTCAATTTAAACTGGGTAAACATCTAAAAAGAGGGGATTTATATTTTACAAGTAATGTCAACCATCACATTAAAACAGTACATAAAAGGAAGGAAAAGTTTGAGTATTAAACTAACAAAAGATCTTTAATTCATTCTTCGACTATACTAAAATATACAAATTATTTCCTATGATTTTTCATAAGACTAGAAAGACAAAAAAGTAAAAACTTACGGCATTGACAAGCCCAATAATCTGGACAATTTTCTGTGTTAAAGCCATTATTTCAGGTCCCATATAATCATACTGGAAAACAAATTCCAATTTTTAAAAAATACAAACAATAGCATTTTTTTAAGATGATGTGGATATCTTGGTAATACCAGTAGGAAAAGCATAGAGTTTGTCAAATAATATTTTAAAAAATATGGACACAAAGATGATAGCTTTCATAATAAATAAAAAGAAAACACCACGCATGAGTATTTAAAACAGATTCTTGCTATATACTTTAAAGATATTCTCAAGTAGAAAAAATTGAAATGCTCATGAGGTACTAAAATAATTCTACAGATTTCTCTCCATGTGAAATGAACTTTCTTTAGCTAGACATTTTCGATGAAACAGAGGGTATCAGAGTGTCTCTCACTGCATGCTTGTTGAACAAAGATGAACAAAAAATAGAAAATTTAATTGAAATTCAAAAATATATCTATAGGAGGAAAGATAGAAATTTCCACAATGAATAGTAAGAATTGTTTGCAACAAACAGTTTGATAAAGAATAAAATGAGAAAATGAATAAGAAGAGGAAGAAAATGTCCTGTGAGCTTGACAAACTCTAGAGACGATACAGATTCATATTTGGTGACCTAATGAGTCCTCTTCCTTGGAGTCTCAAATGGAAAATTTTCAATACTCATGTCAAAACTGTCAATTTTAATAGCTGAAAATAAGAATTTCTACTTAACTTTAACAATGCCTACGGTTGGTACCCCACAATTACAATAATTAATGAAATGGATGTGCAGTTATTGATTCCTGCTGACGAAAGCAGTAATGTAAAAGTTATCATCTATTTTCACTGAGTTTATAATTAAATATATTTTAGGTAAAATGGTTTCTGCATAGTACAAAAGATATTGCTTCTGAGAGAGGACAGATATTTTTATATTCCTATGGAATATAAAAATAAGAAATAATTAATTGATGACAATCTGTAAACACTCAAGATTCTATCAAATAGTAGAAATACACTTTTCTACATTAAATGTCATGATACCACAGATGGAATTGTTAGCCCTGAAAGCATATTGCCTAGGATAAATTTGTCAATATATAAAGGCAACATAACAATACTTAATCAGTAGGGATTGATATCTATCATCAAAACATGATAAGCAATATTGACCCAATTAAAAGCAAAATTGAAGAAACTGCAATAATCGTTTAACAGATTAATACAACTTTCTTAGTCATTGACAGAGCCTGAGGACAAGCTCAGTAAACATGGAAACCCTGCAGAACACAATTAAAATATTCCTTTGATCTCACTGAAATGTATACAGCTCTGCAGAAGGAAGTATATAATACATATAAAAATAAAAAATACAATAAACCCTTTCAAATGCTTATGGAATATTTACAAATTGATCATATGTTGGTCATAATAGGAAATCACAATACATTTCAAAGAATTTATATCATTGAGGTTATACACTATGATGAAAATCTTCATTTGGGGCAATACAATTCAAAATTAAATGTCAAACATACTCAAATAATGACTTTGAAAAACATTTATTACATAAAAAGAAGTGTTTAGTGCATGATGAAAGATAAACATCTAGTTTTAGTCTTCAGGATGTGGAAAGCTAGTTTTTCCAGCACCATTTACTAAAGAGGCTATCTTTCTTCCAGTGAGCATGTTTGGCCCCTTTTTCAAAGATAAGGTGCCTAAGTGTGTTTGGAGTTGCATCAGTATCTTCTATTCTGTTCCACTGATCCTCAGGTCTGGTTTTTTTTTTTTTTTTTTTTTTTTTTTTTTTTTTTTTTTTTTTTTTTTTTTTTTTTTTTTGCGGGGTTGGTTTGTGCCAATGACATGCTGATTTATCACAGTAGCTTTGTAGTATAATTTTAAGTCAGGGACTGTGTTGCCTGACTTGCCTTTGTTGTTCAGAATTGTTTTTGCAATTCTAGGTCTCTTCTGATTTCAAATGAATTTTAGGAATGTTTTCTCTATTTTTGGGAGGTATGCTAATAGTATTTTGAGTTGGATTGCCTAAAATCTATGTAACAATTCAAAAAATCCAAAAATGGGCATCTGAGATGAATACACAATTCTCAGATGAAGAGATACAAGTGGCAAATAAGTGAATAATGAAAAAATGTTTAACATCATTGGTCACCTGAGACATGCAAATTAAAACAACACTGAGATTTCATCTTACTCAAGAAAGAATGGCTATCATCAAGGAATCAGCCAATAACAAATGCTGGAGGGGCTGTGAGGAAAAAGGAACACTTCTCCATTCTTGGTGGGAGTGTAACTGGTGCAACCACTGTAGAAATCAGTTTGGAGGTGCCCCAAAAACTAACATTAGAGGTCCCATTTGACCCAGCTATTCCTCTTCTGGGTATTTTCCCACAAGAATTAGAAACATCATACCACAGTGATATATGTGTGGCCATGTTTATAGCAGCACAATTTATAATAGTTAGATCTTGGAAACAACTAAAATGTCCATCAACTGAGGAATGAATAAAAAAACATGTATTTTTTTTATATAATGGAGTACTACTCAGCCAAAAAGAAGGACAAACTTGAGACTTTTATAGGTAAATGGATGCAATTCAAGATCATACTCATAAGTGAAATAAATCAGACCCACATGTCTAAACATCATATTGTCTCACTAGTGTGAGAAGCTGAATGAATAAATAGGATCCAAAATGTACAACAGATATTGTAATAGGGAAGAAATTGTTCAAAAGGAAAGAGAAACTATGATGGGGAAAGGGGAAAGGCAGGAAGAGAAAAGAAAAAATATATATCATAGTAAAGATAGTTATACTGCTAGTTTCTATTAGTTCATTGAAAACTAAAGCTTGTGCTAATAGTGTTTGGACAATATTTCTTATATTTTGTAGTCTGGGCAACTACTTTGAAGATAACAATACACAATGTAATAATCATTACTCTTCTATTATCTCATTTTGAAGTTCTGTTTTACTTTTTCCATTTAAAATAAAAAGCAAATGTTGATGGAAATAAGCCACAACAAGTTTGCATGATACTACAACCCCACAGCAAACAAACCTACATCTTGAAAATATTAGGAAGTGAGAAATGCACAAAACCAGTGGTTTGAATACAATCTGAACTGGAAAGGGGGAAATAACAATTTAAGGAGCAGAAAATAATAAAGTAGAAAATTAACTTTAAATAAATCTTAACTTCTACCTCATAGCACACACATTTAACAATAAAAGGTAGATTTTTAAAACTGCCTGAAAACGTAAAGGAAAATAAATTGTAAAATAAAATGCAGATGAAAATAGTCATGTCTTTGAATTAGTAAAATATTACTTAAGTTAAAAAGTAGTAAAAAATCATAACTGAACTTAAACTAATTATAATTAAGAACATATACCTATCAAAGACAGCATTAAGTATGTGTAAAAGTAAGCCATGGACTAGAAGACCATATCCTCAATATAGCTATCTGACAAAGAAAGCATATGTGCCATATACAATGAATTCCCACAAAGCAAGAAGAAAAATATTAAAGAGAGGAAAGCATACACTTACTCTGAAAGTGAGTATCTAAATGGTCAGCAGCAGAATGAACATGTGAAAAAATTCATTAAATATTAGGTAAATGCACACAAAAACCACAACGTGCTATCACTATACATGTCAGATGACTAAGAGTAAAACACCATGAGCACTAATTATTTGTGACAATATAGAACTACTCAACTTTTGTTCATTCTGGATGGCAGAAAAAATTGTCATAATTACTTTTGAAACTGTTTATCAATAGCATCTTAAAATAGCATATACCCCACACATAATAATTCTACTCCTACACAGATATGTAAAAGAAATTATCTACCAAAAGTCATATATAGGAATGTTAGTTACAGTTTTATTCACAATAACTGCAAGTTGTTATTCATATTAAGGAGTAAATCACTATTATAGACAGTAATATAAATTAATCATAGAGACACTGTAGTGAGGAAAAGAATTTTAATATTATAGATAATCGGTGATTCCACTTCCAAGATATTTGTAAATTTTTTTTTTTTTTTTTGTGGCACCGGGGATTGAACTCACAACCTCGTGCCTGCCAGGGCAGGCGCTTAAGGCACTGAGCCAAACTCCCAGCCCTGATTTTTTGAGGCAGGGTCGCACTATGTAGCTCAGGCCGGCCTTATGCTCACGCTGTAGCCCAAGCCGGCCTCGAACTCACAGCGCTCCGCCTACCTCAGCCTCCCGAGTGCTGGGATTAAAGGCGTGCGCCACCACGCCCGGCTCAAGATATTTGTAAATTAGCAATGTTAATTGATGGCGATAAAAGTTGAGGACATGTTGAATGGAAAGGGCCATGAGGGTGAGAATGTTTAAAGCTGGTACATATGCGACCGTCTCGGGATATACATACATAAAAAGTCAAAGTGATGTGTCTTTATGTGGCCTATATCTCTGTATAAAACATTAGGAAGATACTCCTCTTCATTACTCCTGAAAGTCAGTTTCTGCCTGACATGCCAATTCCAGACAACAATAACAACATCCATCCCATTGTTTCTGTGATTCTATTCTCAGTACTCTACAAGCTTTGGTTTCATGGTTCTGTCAGTGATTTTTCTATTAAGGTCTTTATGTAAATTCTCAAACAACTTTCAATTAACAGAGACTAGGTTTTCAGCCTCAGACCTTCTGTGCATTATACACAGCTGATTTCTTTGCTAGCCAACATCCCCCAAATCCTGCTCCATTTACTTTCCTCAAATGTCACGAGTTACTGTATATGATTCTAACTACTCTCTGAATCTACAGTCCAGATTTCCTTTACTTCCTAATCCATGTGCAAATTCTTCAATATATGCCAGTTACCTATGAGGTAAAACACAAGCTCTTTCCTGAGGCTGGGATGCAGTTGCCTTACTCGATGCCAAGTCACACCATGCACATCCTGCTTTAAATGAGCAGCTATACTACACTGCTCATCATTTTGGAAACAATAGGAGTTGCCTTTCAGACTTCTGCATCTGATTTCCACACTTGTATCTATCTGATAATCCTAGCTAGTTTTTTTATTTAATTATTTTTGTACCGGGGATCAAATTCACAACCTTGTGCCTGCCAGGTAGGTGCTTAGTCCACTGAGCTAAATCCCCAGCCCTATTTTTTGAGACAGGGTCTCACTCTGCAGTTCAGACTGGCCTTGAACTCACTTTGTAGCCCAGGTTGGTCTAGAACTCACAATGATCCTCCTGCCTCAGCCTCCCGAGTGTTGGGCTTAAAGGTATGTGCCACCATGACCAGCTCAATCCTAGCTATTTATTGAAAAACTCTTTTCTATGAATTTTTAAAATAATAATTCCTGTATCTTTCTATCTTCTACCATTTTGAATATATTTCCTTTAAAGGACATAATGCATAAATTGGAATTTTCTTGTTATATATTTGTCTTTTCCAGTAAAATATGATTCTTTACAACAGAATTCCCACTCACTACACTGCATTTGATAATTAATATACATCCCTTGGTACTAACGTAAAGGCAAATGTGTAATGAAGACCAGAAGACTGTATTAAAATATGTTTTATGATAGTATTTTAAAATCCATCAAACTACTTCTGAAGTGACATGTTAGATACATTTGAACAAAGTACTATATTTAAAGCTTTTTGGAAAATAGAAAACATCAAGTAAATGTGGTTTATACAAGATGTTTAAAAACTGTCAATGTACAAAGTAAACAATGTAACCAGGAAGGCAGAAGAAGGTAAAGTGGAGGGCAAGGCTGCTAGTGGGTAAGGAAAAGACAGACTGAGCAGAGCTGGGGTGAGGTAGCAGATCCATCAGATGGTCTAGGAGAGTTTGGGCTTTTACTCATAATGGTGGGCAAAGGTCACATAGTGATTTATCTAACACATAAAATATATTTATTTGGAAATACTGAAACAAATCCACTGTGTCTTTGATATGAAGATGAAATTTTCAGTAAGTAGAAAGTAAAAGGGAAGGGCAGAAGGCAAGGAGAAAGGAAGGGGAGAGGGAAGAGGGAAAGAAGGCAAAAAACAAAGTTTGACTTACCAAAGCTTTTTCCACTATAATGTGCATTTGTAGATACTGGGGTAATAGTTGTAAATGAGATGTTTCCTGGAAAAATTAACAAAGGATTTATCAAATGTTAATATGTATTGAACATATGTGTGTGTGTGTAAATTTTAAAGAGAAAAAAGATAAACATAACAATGCAGCCGAGTTTCAAAATGGGTTAGTAGGACAGTTACAATAGTTGATATGCTGTGTATTGTTGTCTTCATAGTAGTTATTTAGAGTACAAGATGTAGGCATAATATCTTGTTCTAACAATATTAGTACAAAAGTTTCCTCTAAATGAACTCAGAGAAACTAGCTGTATAACTATACTAACTATCTTGGGTACACACATATTTTTTTCTTTAGCAAAAGGTGACATGTAAAGAAGATAAAAAGATGCACGTAAAACCATCAACAGCAAAAGTATGGAAGACCAAGATAGAGGAGTGGTTATGGCAACGTGGGGAAGAGAAGAAGGAGGAAAGTGGGTCCCTGGACCCAGGAAGAACCTAAAATATGAATTGAAGCAAACAGAGAGAGTGAAGAGGGAAAATTCAATGAAGAAGGAGGAGGTAACTGGCAGCACCTTCTTCCTGATATGGGACTCACTGCAAAAGAGGAGCGGTTCAAACCTGTGGACACACAGTGATGGATGGCAGTCCTGGAGGCCTCTGCAGAGAGATGGGACAGTGCAGGGTTGCTGCAGATGTGAAGGACTGCACTGGTTGGCAGTGAGGGCAGAGGGCTCAGTCCTCTCATGGGAGAGAGCAATTGACCGGGAGCCATCTTGGAGATGGGCTGGCTGAGATCAGAACTCGGAGTTGCTGCAGGCTCCATCTACTGGCTCCCAGCTGGACTCAGACGCATGGAAGATGCATGGATCACTGCAAGCTGAATGAGTCTGATCTCAGCCAGAAAGTGCAGGCTCACTGAGATTATCCACCACCCCACCAAAAGCTTCTGCTGGCTTGTGGGATAGATCAGCATGGATCAGGGCTCTGTCTCCACAAGTAGTCTACCAGTGACAGCAGAGAAAAACCTGGAAGCAGAGGGTGTTTTTTCTCACTCTATCATTTGTTTTTTGTTGTTGTGGTGGTGGTGGTTTTGTTTTGTTTTTTGCCTTTTACTTTTGTATTTTTTCCTTCATTGTTTGAGCCTGTTTTTATATGAGTGTGATTGTGGTTTATAGCCTCTTTGTGGTTGTTGTTCTGTCTTCTTTTTATCTCTTCCTTCTATGTTTCTCTCTCATCTTCTGCACCAGTTTCCCCAAGTTAGCATGATCCCTCTTTGTCCTCCAATGTTACTTCTAAACTCTTCCTCTTCTACCATTTCTATTTTCTCACTAACCCACTTTAAATTTTAACCTGAGGCCAAAATGGACATTTTGGCCTTGTACACTGCATATAATTTTGTTTTCTTTTAGATTTTGTTATATAATCACAAATCTAGTTCATATGGTTAAAGGTGGCAAATTAATGGTTAGCTCAGCTTGTCATTTTCTAGGCTGTTTGGTGCTATTGGTAGTACTATAGCCCAAAATGACATAACTGTTCTAAACAGCTGTTCTTACTGGTATTCAATGACTGAGAGTGACTAAGGGTCACAGAAAATATTGTGGCACAATGCCAAAGAACCAGGGATGGGGCAAAACCAGCAGCAACTTCTCATCTACAAAAATGGAAGAGGTAGGTTCTTCCAACAGATTCAAAACCCAAAAACCAGCTACACCTGGAAGATTCTTCAGAGAAGTAGTCATTACCTAAGGGTCTTAAATACTAGCAATAAAGCAACCCAGCACATGCAATTTACAAGGATCACTGCAGTAATTAAACTAAACAAAGAAAAGAAAATGAGAAGATGATTAACCAAGATGAAACCCCAGACATCCAGTACACCAAAGGCAAACCCAAGGGCAAAGAGGTGGGAAAATCTGAAAGCCTCCCACATGGCCTCTCTGAAGTGGGAACAGCAAAGCAATTGAATAAGGTTCTGGAAAAAATCAAAGCAGAAATAATCTCTCAGGTAACTAAAGAGATGGCATCCAAAATAAAGACCATGCTTAGTGATGCTAGAATAGATACAGACAAAAAAGCAATGAGCTTAAGAAAATTATGGAAGCCATGAATGCTTAACATAGGAAATAAATGGCATCCATAAGGCAAATTCAAGCATATATCCAGGAAAGTAAAAATTCCATAGAAAGTACTCAAAGCAGATTAAGCCAATGTGAGAACAGCATCTCAGACATAGAAGACAGGTTTGCAGTTAGCGATCATGAAAAGAAAGATTTCTCAAAAATAGCCAGGGACTATGAGAAATCAATCCAGCAGCTACTACATGAGACAAAGAATAACTTAAAATTGATTGGAGTCAATGAAAAAGTAGAAATATCACAAGTGATATAAAAAATTTCACAAATGATATGGAAGAAAGCTTTCCTGGTAGAGAAAAAGAATTTGACATACAAATAAGTGAGGCATATAGAACTCCATTTAGCCACAATAAAAAGAAAAAATCTACAGCCAAGCGTATCATAGTAAAGATTCCAGAAAATCAACACAAGAATACACTTTTAAAGGTTGTTATGGAAAAGAAACAAATCACCTGTAAAGGAAAATCCATCAGAATCACAGCTGACTTCTCAGCACAAGCTCTCAAGTCAAGGAGATCTTGGAGCGAAGAATCTCAAGTTTTAGAGGAAAACAATCTTCAATCCATGTACCATGCAAAACTATCTTTCAAAACTGATGGAGAAATAAGATACTTCCATGACAAATAACAACTGATGAAATTTATAACCACCAAATCAGCACTCCAAATGTTTTGAAAGACATTCTAGAAAGAGGTAAGGACTACAACTCCATGAATCCCAACAGAAGAAATCCACAAGGCAAGGCAAACAAACAGA
The DNA here is from genome assembly GCA_004363535.1 of Dasyprocta punctata. Classification (NCBI taxonomy): domain Eukaryota; kingdom Metazoa; phylum Chordata; class Mammalia; order Rodentia; family Dasyproctidae; genus Dasyprocta; species Dasyprocta punctata. The sequence continues at coordinate 12,116 of RJWM01029061.1, read as the reverse complement.
GGGAGGAAAAAAAAGAGGAGGAGCCAAGAAGAGTAAAATAACACGACAAGGATAAGTCAATATATAACAGTTACAACCATCAATGTTAATGGTCTCAATTCACCAATTAAAAGATACAGACTGACAGAATGGATCAAGCAAGATCCAACAATATGCTGCAAACAAGAAACACATTTAATTCAAAAAGAAATTCATAGACTGAAAGTCAAAGGATGGAAAACAATATTCTATGCAACAGAAACCCAGAAAAAAAGCTGGGGTAGTTATTCCATTTATAGACAAATTGAGTTTTAAGCTGAGACTCAATAAGAGAGATAAAGACGGTCACTACATCCTTGTAAAGGGAACAATCTAAGAGGAAGAGATAACAACAACTATATATGCAAGAAACACCAGTGCACCCAACTATATAAAACAAATACTAATGGGCATAAAAAATCAAATAAGCACTAATACAAATATATTTGGGGAACTCAATAGCCTACTGTCACAATAAGACAGATCAACTAAAGAAGCCATCAGTAATGAAATATTAGAACCAAACCAAACTTTTGAAAAAATGGACTTAGTAGATGTCTACAGTGTGCCACCCCACAACATCAGAATACACATTCTTCTCAGTTGCACACAGGACGTCCTCCAAAATAGACCATATACTAGCTCATAGAACACGTTTATGTAAATGCAAAGAATTAAATTATCCTATGCATATTATCAGGTGATTGTGCAATGAAATTGGAAATCTTTGGCAAAGGAAACCACAAGAAATTCATAAACACATTGAAATTAAATAGCGCCCTCCTGAACTACCAATGGGTCACAGATGAAATTAAAGAAGAAGTTAGACAGTTTTTACAGTTGAATGATGAAAACACAACATACCAAACTTATGGGACACAATGAAGGCAGTCCTAAGAGGAAAATTTATACTAGTAAGGACCAATGACAGGAAAACAGAGGAACAGCACATAAATAACTTAATAACAAGCCTCAAACTTCTAGGAAAAGAACAGCAGGCTAAGCCAAAAGCTCATATGAGGGAGGAAATTTTAAACATCACAGCAAAAATTAACACTTTGGACACTAAAAAACAATACAGATAATCAATGAACAATAGAGTTTGTTTCTTTGAAAGATTAAATAAAATGGACAAACCCTTATCCAACCTGATCAAAAGAGGAAAGAAAAGACTCAAATTCACACAATTAGGAATTAAAAGGGTGAATTCACAATGAATCACGCAGAAATCCAGATCATCTATACCAAACTTGTACTATAGTAAGATGGAAAATGCAGAAGTAATTGACAGATTCCTAGGTACATATGAATTACCAAAGCAGAACCAGAAAGATATAAAAATCCTAAATAAACCAATGTCAGTCAGTGAAATCAAAGATATAACTAAAAACCTACCAACATAAAAAAGTTTAGGCCCTGACAGATTCACTGCTGAATTCTATAAGAAATTTAGAGAAGACATAACACTACTACTTCTCAAACTCTTTAATGAAATTGAAAGGGAGTCAATAATCCCAAATTCATTCCTGGAAACAAGAATTACCCTGATACTAAACCAGAGAAGGACCCAACTAAGAAAGAGAATTACAGGTCAATTTCCTAAATGAACATAGATGCAAAAATTCTCATTAAGATACTGGCAAACAGAATGCAGCAAATCATCAAAAAGATTATACACCATGTCTAAGTGGGATACATCCCAGAGATGCAGGGATGGTTCAATATATGTAAATCAACAATTGTAATACACCATATTAACAGAGCCAAGGACAAATATCACATGCTCATTTCAATACATGCAGAAAAAGTTTTTGATAAAGTCAACTACCTATTCATGTAGAAACCCTACAGAAAATTGGAATAGATGATCTTTATCTCAATCTGATAAAAGTCATCTACATCAAACCCACAGCCAACATCATACTAAATGGACAAAAACTGAACGCTGTCTCTGTAAAATCAAGAATAAGACAAGGATGTCTCCACTCTTATTCAACACAGTCCTGGAAGCTTTAGCCACAGCAATTAGAAAATACAAAGAAATAAACTGAACAAAGTTAAGAGAGGAAGAGGTTAAATTATCATTATTTGTAGATGACATGATCTTCTAAATAGAAGACCACAGAAACACCACTTAAAAACTGGTACATTTAATAAGCAAATTCTGTAGCATATCTGGATACAAAGTCAACAGTCAAAAATCAATAGCCTTCCTGTACACAAATAACAAACTCACTAAGAAAAAACTCAAGGAAAGCACACCTTTCACAAGGGCATCCAAAAAAATGAAATACCTAGGAATCAATCTAATGAAGGATAAAAAACCTCCACATTGAAAGCTACAGTACTCTGAAAATGGATATTGAAGAGGATATTGAAAGATATCCTTTGTTCTTGGGTATAAAGAACCAATAGAGTGAAAATGGTCATACTTCCAAAAGTGTTATACAGATTTAACGTTAAGTCTGATCAAAATTCTAATAGCATATCTTACAGAATTAGAGAACACAATCTTAAAATTCATTTGGAAACAGAAGAAACCTAGAATAGCAAAAGCAGTTCTGGGCAACAGAGGTAAAACAGGGGGAATCAAAATCGCTGACTTGAAATTATACTTTAAAGCCACTGTGATAAAAACATTGTGGGACTGATGAAAAACAAAAATAAAAATAAATTTAAAAACAGACCCAATGATTAATAGAACAGATTAGAAGATACAGAAACAACTCTAGACACATTAAGTCACCTTACCTTTGATCAAGGTTCCAAACATATTCACTGGAAGAAAGCCTTTTTAATAAATGACTTGAAAAACTGTCCCTGTACATGCCGAGCATTAAAATTGGACCCATATATTTTGCCATGCACTAAACTAAATTTGGAATGGATCAAAGATATAAATATTAAAACAGAAGTATGAAATCTACTGGAAGATAGAATAGGTAAAACTTTTGAAGACATTAGTGTAGGCGAAGACTTTATGAATAAAACTCGAATTGCACAGAAACTATCACAAAAAATCAACAACTGTAATTTCACCTTTTTAGAATGCAGCAAATGATCAAGATTATATGCCACGATTAAGGGGGATTCATTCCAGGAATGCAGGGATGGTTCAACATATGTAAATCAATAAATGTAATACACTACATCAACAAAGCCAAAGACAAAAATTACATGATCATCTCAAAAGATGCAGAAAAACCTTTTGATGAAATCCAACACTCATGCATGATAAAAACCTTACAGAAAATCAGAATAGATGGTCTTTACCTCAATTTGATAAAAGCCATCTAAAACAAACCAATAGCTAGCATCATACTAAATGGTCAAAAACTGAAAACTTTCACTCAAAAATCAGGAACAAGACAAGGATGTCCACTGTCATCACTCCTACTCAATATAGTTCTGCAAATGTTATCCAGAGCAATTAGATGAGAGAGAAATGAAAGATAAGAAAGAAGTTAAATGATCATTACTCACAGATGACGATGCACTCTACATAGGAGACCCCAAAAACTCCACCAAAAGGCTATTAGAGCTAATAAGCAAATTCAGCAGCCTAGCTGGATACAAAGTCAACACTCAAAAATCAGTAGCATTCTTGTACACAAACAACAAAATCACTGAGAGAGAAATTGGGAAATACTTTTCACAATAGTTTCCAAAAAAATGAAATGTTTAGGAATCAATCTAACAAAGAATGTAAAAGATCTATATAAAGAAAACTATAGTACGCTGAAAAAGGAGACTGAAGAAGATATCAGGAAGTGGAATGATATCACTTGCTCACATTGTGAAAATGACCATACCCCCAAAACTGTTATACAGATGTAATGCAATCCCAATCAAAATACCATTAGCATACCTCACAGATCTAGAGAAAACATTCCTAAAATTCATTTGGAAGCAGAAGATGTCTAGAATAGCAAAGGCAGTTCTGGGAAACAAAGGCAAGACACAAGGCATCAAAATCCCCGACTTGAAATTATACTACAAAGCTACTGCAATAAAAACAGCATGGTAATAACAGAAAAACAGACCAAAGTATCAGTGGAACAAATTAGAAGATGGAGACACAACTACAAAGACAACCAGCCACCTTGTCTTTGACAAAGGGGCCAAATACGTTCACTGGAAGAAAGATAGCCTCTTTAAAAAATTGTGCTGGAAAAATTGGCTCTCTACATATGGAAGACTAAAACTAGACTAACGTCTATCATCATGCACTAAAGTCAAAATGGATCAAAGATCTGAATATTAAAACAGAAACACTAAATCTACTGGAAAACAATGTAGGTAGAAATCTTGAAGACAAGGGGTAGGTGAAGAGTTCATGAACAAAACACAAGTTACATGGGAAGTACTTCAAAGAATCAACAACTGGGATCTCATCTTATTAAAAAGCTTTTGCACATCAAAAGAAATCACCAGCAAAGAGAAAAGAAAACCCATAGAATGGTGAAAAAATTTAGCCAACTGTTCCTCAGACAAAGGATTTATATCCAGAATATATAAAGAATTAAAAAAAATCAGCCCCCCCCAAATTTAAAGACCTAATCCAAAAATGGGACTCTGAGATGAATATACAATTCGCAGATGACGAAATACAAATGGCAAACAAATATATGAAAAAAGGTTCAACTTCATTGGCTACTGGAAATGCAAATTAAAACAACAATGAGATATCATCTCACTTCAGTAGGAATGGCTATCATCAAGAAATTAACCAATAACAAATTCTGATGGGGCTGTGGGAAAAAACGAACTCTTCTCCATTCTTGGTGTGAGTGTAGACTGGTACAACTACTATAGAAAACAGTGTGGAGATTTCTCAAAAAACTAGAATTAGAGGTCCCATTTGACCAAGCTATTCCCATTCTGGGTATTTTCCCAGAAGAATTGAAAACATCATACCACAGCAATATATGTGTGCCCATGTTTATAGCAGCACAATTTGTAATAGCCAGATCTTGGAAACAACCCAGATGTCCATCGACTGCAGAACAGATAAAAAAGATGTGGTATTTTTAATATAATTGAGTACTACCCAGCCATAAAGAAGGAAAACTTTGAAACTTCTTTAGGTAAATGGATGCAACTAAAGACCATAGTTGTTGTTGTTTTCTGTTTTTGTTTTTGTTTTTGGTACCAGGGATCAAACTCATAACCTCATGCTTGCCAGGCAGGCGCTTCTGCCATTGAGCTATATCCCCAGAGCATAGAGCCCACACTTATAATAAATCAGACTCACATGTGTAAATATCATCTTGTCTTCCTAGTGTAAAAAAAAAGAGTAAATAAGATCCAAAATGTACAATAGATATCATGAAAATGAAAGGGAAAGAAAGTGCCCAAAAGGAAAGAACTGGGATAGAGGAAAGAAGAAAGACTGGAAAAGATTATACATATATATATATATACATATATATATATATATGTATATATGTGTGCATATCTAAATATATACAAGATTGATAACTATACTACTAATCTCTATTCATCAAAAATAACAGTTGCGTTTTCATTGCCTGACTGTTCGATCATTTTTTTATGTCTAAATCTTATAATCTGAACAACTACTTTCAAGATAACAACATGCAATATATTAACTAGTGTTAATTTCCTATTTCTTTTTTTAAATTCTGTATGATTTTTATCCTTTTTTGTTTTTAAAATAAAAAGTAAAAAATAAATAAAAACTGTTGGAGACCACTACAAAGTGGCTCTGAGCAGGATTTAAAATTAACTAATTGGGTTTCTGTTTATCTGTGACCCTGTCCAAGGCCTAGGCCCCTTGTCTGGTGATGGGAGCTGATTCATAGTAAATGAACCTCTATGAATCACTGGTCCTGGCTGAGGTCTGTAGTGGCCTGTGAGGCCAGAGATACTTCAAAGGGCAAGATAAGGTCACCACTGACGACGCCTGGCTCAGACTCAATTAAATAGATAGAGACTACATCTGCAAACATCACATACCTGCAGGTGTCCCTTCCCACCATAAATGTCATCATGAATATAAGACAGTTCTCCTTCATTGGCACAATTTACTACTTGGAGAAGTCTCTGAAGTGATTCCCAAGGTCCTGCTTATTTCCTGTGCTTTCCTCAGTATCCCCTCTCTGTCTGCTATGGAAATAAATATGGGCAACAGAGAGAGGCTCTTTGTCTTAGCCCTCATGATAGCTGCAGAGTCAAAAACTCTGCAAGGGACTTTGATCCTCCTGGAGTCCTAAAATCACACCACTTGTCTCATTGATTTAAACCTTCCCCTTACACTCGTTCGGGAGATTGGGGATCTAGGCTGGGTCCCCGATAAAAAACAACCATTTTTATATATCATATTAATGTCCAATTATATCACCTATGACTGTTCTAGATTTACCTTTTTAGTTAGTACATGTAAAACTATTAATATGTTCAATTTACTCTTTTCTAAACAGCATCATACTTACATGATTAGAGAGAAAAATATCCTCATGATGCTATAAATTTCCCACTTACCATTGTTTATGTGTCCCACAATTTTTGACTTATTATATTTTTATTTAGTTCATTATGCTTTTACTTTCTTTAAGACTTCCACTTTGACCCAGCTAATGCTTAGAAGTGTTTTAATTGCGTGGAATAACTTTTTACATCTTTTTTCTATAAATGTAGATAGTTCCTTACCTTTGAGAACAGTTTTTACAGGTAGTGTTGGAGTTCATTTTTTAAATTCACTTTGCACCTCTTAGCTTTTAAATATGGATTTATTTAGACCACTTTTGCATTTAATGTCATTATTCTCATATTACAGCTTTAATCTGCTATGTTAGCATTTGTTTTCATTTTTTTCACTGCACTTTATGTTACTCTTTTTATTTTTTTCCACTCTGGGTTATTGAAAAATATTTAGTGTCAATTTTTATTTATCTATAATATTCTCAAGTATATATTTGTATAGTGTCTTTTTCTTTTTTTATTTTCTTTTTTATTTTTATTTTAAAGATAGTAAAGTCCAACAGAACGTAACAGAAAAAGTCAATCAAAACAAAGCAGTAGAACTGGTACAGAACTTCAAAGAAAAATAATTTGAATACAATAGCTACTGTAGTATATTTTGTTATCTTCAGAATAGCTGACCATTCCAACAGGTGTAGTAGAATTGAACCAAAAACAAAACAGAATAAAACCAATAAAAACAATATAAAATAAAGAAAAAAAATGATCAGAGTAAAGCAAAACAGTGAGACAAGGCAGAAGAGAATCCCCTATATTTGCTGCATTGCCTATTGTCATCTTCCAAAGAGATGCTCAGGTTGACTGGTGGCCTGCAAAATCTCCAAAACAATACTAGCATTTAGTTGCTTAATGTTCCTTAGTTGCTATCAATTTGGCCAGACCTCTGAACCAGCAGGTTGCTTACGGGGGTGGTGTGGGGGTGGGGAGCTTGTCCTTGATTCCAAGTCCACGGTGCCGTCCAGGCCCAGCGGGGTGGGTCCGAGAAGGGCCCATTCTTGTTCTCCTCCAGGGGTCGTGTGTAGTGTCTTTTTCAAAGATGGCTCCAGGTACTGCACCACATACATCTATCTTATTGTAGTCTAGTGGAATTGACAATTTACTAGTTTGAATAAGCTTTAGCAACCCCACTTATTAGTCATTTTACCGCTTTTTAATAATATAGTTCTCTTAAACATTTCCACTACATAAACTAAGAACTTCATCAGATAATGTTACAATTTTTACTTCAAACATCTTTATATATTCTAATTATTTGCTGAGATTTGTTTATCTACTGAGGCTTTCGATTGTTTTGTTCTCTGTCTCTTTTCAGTTTTGGATATCAAGCCTAGGGCTTTTTGCTTTCTGTTAGTCAAGTGCTCCATCACTAAGCTACACACCCAGCCCTATACTGTTTTGCATTATTTCAAGTGTGCACATAGTTCCTTGTTGAAACGTTTTGTTACTGCGAGTACTCGTCAGATATTCCAGCTTCTACGTCATCTCAGCATTAGCATCTGTCATTGTCTTCTGCCATTCAAATAGAGATTGCTTTGGTTCTTGGTGTACCACTACCATCAAGGATAATGAGACTGGAATCTTTTATTTAACCTTCAATGACATTGTCTGTGCACAGAAAAGAGGCAGGTTTTCACATCCGGGTAGGGCTACATGTCTAGGCTTATTATTCAGCCATTAATGAGACAGGTGAATTGAAAGAGACACAGTTTTTTGGGTTTTCTTTTTTGTTTGTTTGTTTGTTTGTTTTGGAGAGTTTGCTAGAGTGGAATGGGTATTGTTTTAAAAATTTGGCTTTTCTATGTTGCCTTTTCCTGATATTTTGGTTAGACAGAACATACTTTTCATTTGAATTTTTGTCTGCACTTATTGGTATTTTCTGATGCCTTTCCATTATTCACAGTAAATAAAGCAAACTAACCAACAAATAGGCAATAACAACAACAAAAATAACAAAACAAAACAAAACAAAAGACACCACAGAGAACTTGCTAACATAAGGTTTCCTGTAAATAGAAAGCTTATCTACTCTGGTAATCAGTTTCAGTGTACTTGTCTTTGTGGGAGTCAGCACTGAAGATGTGTATATGCGGCACTTTGTGTCTAAGCTGTACTGTAGTTTGTCCTGATGGTCTCCTGAATGGTCAGCTGCTAATAAGGCTAAGAAGATGGAACACAGCATGACTTGGACGGAGGCCATGGCTTCGCAGCTGCAGGGTGTGGGAGATGTTTTCTGTGCTCTCTCCCAAGCTGTCCTCAATGCTATTGTAAAAGCAATTTTGAATATAAAGGAAATTTTAAAACACATATTTCTAATACTATTCAAGGATGGAACTGTGAAGTGCATCTGTTCCCGTAAGTAAAAACTACAAAACTCAGCTAAGCCTTGACATCCTCCATGCCGGTTACAATTTGTAAGATAAATGTAACTCAACTGGATAATGCATCTTATTATACTAACTTGCCTTCAAATTCTTAAAGACAGACTGGCTCAGTTAAAGACAATGATTGATTCTTCCTGCTCACCACAATCCTGACCCCCCATTATATGATAACAACTCCAATTAGCTTATGTAAAATAAGTCTGCCTGACAACATATGTCCCAGTCTACGTAAGCAATTATAAAATATCCTGTTATCTGTCTTTTGTGCCTCCTCCTGAAAACCTATATAAGGGACTATTAACTTCAGGTTGGGGTTGATGTTTTGGAACTGAGATTCCCTTTAGTCCACAAGCATAATAAAACAGCATGCCTTCCAAAGTTCCCCTGGTGCTATGTCTTCCATGTGGTCTAGTCCTGAACCCCATAGCACTATCAGCTCAAACGGAACAGGTACTTTCTTTGAACTATCTTTTGAATTCCTATTATGACTTGTGTGTGGATGTCCTCCCAAAGTTTCATGGAGTCATGGAGCGGGGCAGGCCTTTAGAAGGCAGCTGAATCTAGTATTGTGATTGGTTTGTTGTCTAGTGCTAGGATTGGCAGTGTGAGTGCTGCACCCACTCGGGGGCGGGTAGCTGGCATACAATATAAGGAGGGAAGGAGGTGTGTTTTTCCTTTTTTTGCCCTTTTGCTCTTGCCACTTTTGCAATCTGCTGCAGCAACGATGAATGGCTGCCCCTCAGCCACACCACCCTGCCTTGGAATCAGCTAATTATGGACTGAAACCTCCAAACATTGTAAGCTAAATAGACCTTTTTTTCTTTCCTTTTGGGCATTGGGTATTTTTGTCTCAGCAATGAGAGAAAAGTAAGACAGCTCCTTTCTCACAGAATGTCTTTTGTTCTCATTGAGTAAAGAATGTCTTTCTTCTCATTGTGTATTTAGGACAGGGTGTTCCTTTAATAAACAGAGTAGTCTCCTAGTGTCACAGGTCTTCTTTCTTTTCATGTGACAAGAGTCATCATCCCCAGTACTGATGTACTGATTGGAGAGCCCCAATATTAATTGGGGAATGACAATCTTTGTCTAGCATAACAATTTCTAGAATTTTCAAGTCATATTTATGGGGAATCACAGGAAAAGTGTGTTTATTCTATCTTGCCCATAGCCATAAGTCTTCAAAAAAATTCTATGTGTTTGATGATAAATTAAAACCATTATTGAAATGAATTTTGAATTTAAAATACTTGGTAAGGTGAACGTAAAACTTTAGTAGTTGCTTAACTGTTCTTTATTCTTTAACTGTTAATTTCTACTCTAGATAATAGTCACAATGAATTGAGAACTGTGGCTTAAATTCTTGTGAATGCAAGAATGAAATTACATAATGGGATAAGTGATTGAAAAATCAGTAACACATATGCATAAAATCTTGACTAAAATCAGTGATATGTAAACAAACCCTCTACAAAATATATAAATGAAAATATTGACTTTAGGCAAAATATTTTTAAAGATTCTAACATGAAGTAGGAAGAAATGTTACTTCAGCAGTTTTTGATTTGTGGTTTTGCTGTGGTCAGGTACACCACACTGGCTTTCAGGATGGACAGCATACACATATCACACATCCGTTAATAAGTACCTCGAGGGACTGAATTGTACTAGACTATTTTTCATTAAACACTGTAATTTTTGTACTTACTGACACCTAATTATTAAAGAAAAGAAAACAAAAACATTCCTTTCAGGGTACTGGTTTTAAATTGGAGGTATAGAAAACACAAAAGAACATGTTTTCCATATATCTGACACTGCAAAAGCTGGGAAAACTGCAAGTTAATGTTTTTTTCTGAATTTATTAAAAAGATAAAATTGGAGATAAAATCATTAACTTAAATGTGGGGAGAGAAATGTGCTTGTAGGATATTATAGGAACCAAACACTAACATTCAACTACAGACATCAAGTTCCAAGGAAGCTGGGAAGCATATTCTGGTAAAAATTTGGCTAAATTTCTCAAGTCCAACATTGTGCCAGTATAAAAGTGTAAAGATTTCAGGAACTATAAAGATTGTTGGTTTCACAGCTTCTTATAGCTGTTGTCTCCAGAATCCCTGCAAGTTACTCATAAGACTGGAAAGAAGACTAGCACTCTATTTAGAGAAGAGATGGGACATTAGTGAAATCTACCTCCTCAAACCAAAGTTCAGAACATTTGTCTAACACTGAGCCTCAATCAGAACATCAGCAACAAACAAACAAAACAGTTCTGTATTTGATTAAAGACAATACTCCAGACTTAATTTATCAAAAAAATGGATATACCAGAAAGCTCTGGAAGACATAGTCTTTTTTCCTGCAAACACAAAACAAAGCCAAATAGAGAAACTCAAAATCAAGCAGGAAAAGGGTATCTTTGCAGCAAACTGTCACTCACTATAAACATAAAGTACTACTGGGGAAGGAAAAAGCCTCTGGTAAACTGAGTTAGACATAACAATGATAAAGATAAATAGACATTTTATCTGAGTAGAATACACCAACTTTCAGACTAAAGTCCTAGGAAGAAGGAAAAGTACTTAATCTCCATCCCTAAAATGTATTAATGCACTATGCCTGGCTTTCACACAGTAACAACAACAACAAGAGGAATAATAAGCACAACAAGAAAAAAAATCTGAAAACCCTGATAATCATAAAAATCAACCAGATATGTGGCACAGATGTTGGAACTTAGCAGAAATGGAATTTACAGTACTTCTAATTAATATTGTAAAAGCTCTAGTAGTAATAATTATACAACATCAAACACTTCTGCCACAAACATCCAATATGTAAAAGAGCTGGCTATCACTATTCCTATCTATCTAAAAGTGATACTTTATCATCGAATACCTTTACACTTTGTTCTTACAAAGAGGTGTTTGCTACCTTGAAATTGGAAAGAGTATAGAAAATACAAAAGAGTTCTCTGTACTTGCTTGTGAAACATATTTGTTATAGGAATTTTCTCATAAACCTCTAGACAAAACAGATGGTAGTGTGAAAGTAAATAGAGCAAGTCTGCCAAACTAATTTCAGATTACTTTAATGTAACAATTAATGACAATATACCACTGCAAAGTAAAATACAGACAGGTGTGCTGGTGCACTCCTGTAATCCCAGCACTTGGAAGGCTGAGGAAAGAGGATCACGAAGTTGAGACCAAA
>RJWM01029060.1:0-24913 GCA_004363535.1 Dasyprocta punctata | reverse complement strand
GGCTGAAGAAGAAGGAGGAAGTGGTAAGAACTCCTGCTTTGGCCTTCTGCCATGTTAGACCATTGCCATAATTGTACAGTAATTTATACTAGGGCAAGAACCTTTCACACTTCTTGATTTTCAAAATTACTACAAAGCAGCTAACTATTCTTTAGGGACAATAAGGTTAGGGACTGCAGGCAGGCAGTAAAGGTAGCGAATGGAATAGAAGGACTCCTGCTGCCCCAAGACCAGTGGCTTGAGGCAGGGATGCTGATGTTTGGGATTTCAGCAGCCTTGGGCTGAGCAGAACAATGAGCGGGAGGCCAGCACTCCCCCCACTGCACAGCAGATTGAAGTGGGACCAAGCAGCCTTGGGATGTCTCCTCCATGGCAGGGGTGGTGAGACTGCTGACAATACCCCCACCCCTGCAACAAGCAGCATGAGAGGACAGAGACACGTGAGCAGAAAGTGGAACAGAGGAGGCTGTGCAAAGGACAGGAAGAGCCAACTCTACAAGGGCTGGGTTCAGCCGCAGGTTGTCTCTGTCTGAGTGAGTCTCTGCAACTGGGACAGTGACACAGACACAAACTGGGTAAGCAGTGCAGGTGGACCACTGAGGGACATACAGAAAGTTGCTGGCTGAAGACTGACTCCAGCTCCCACACCTGGAGGCCAAGATTAGCCCCACACCCAACAGTAATCTTACTGCAGACCTGGTGAGGTTACCAAGCACAGATTCGGGCACTCACCTGGACGCTGCTACAGAACTGTGGACACCAGAGGAATTTCTTTTTTTATTGTTGTTGTTTCTTTGTTTCACTTCCCTTTTTCTGACTGGTTGTTTTTTTTTTGCTTTGCTTTGTTTTTGTTGTTTTGGGTTTTTTGTTTGTTTAGGTTTTTACTTATATTGTTTGTTATGTTTTGTTTGTTTTTATTCTCTTTGCTCAATTCCCTCTCTTGATGTTTTGATATTTGCAAGTGAGTAAGCATTGTCTCTAGTCTTTCTGGTTAGCTTTAATATTTCTGTGCTTTCTCCTTTGTTCTTTCTCTCCTGCCCTCTTCTGTCCCTTTCCTCAAAGCTTGGGTGATCATTCTTTGTCCTCAGACTTGTTTCTGTTATATTTCACTTCGTTTATTTCTCTGCTTTGTCCTCTATCCCTCTTAAATCCTCCCCACCCAGTGTAAAATTACTACAAAGCTAGCTATATCTAAACAGTGGGATATTGGATATGGGTACACATAGTAGATCAATCTGAGTAGAACTGGGAATCATGAAATAAGCTCTCAACTTCTGAGTAAGTTGAATTTTTGGCAGTGCTTGTGCAGTGCAAATGGCCTGGTTTTGATCTAAAGTACTGCCCATTTTTATGTTTTATTTTGAGATATGGTCTTGCTAAATTGCTAATTTGCCTAGGCTAGGTTCAAGCTTGCCATCTTCCTGCCTAGGTCTCCGAAAGTGCTAAGATTATATGATATCACACGTGGCTTGGTCAACTGATTTTTAAAATGATATCAAGACAATAAACTGGGAAAGCAAATATTTTTATCTAATGGTCTTGTGTTGTGCTTTGTGTCTAGATGCTCCCCCCCACTCGCCCCTCAAAAGCCTCATGCACTTTTAGAAGGGGCTTTTTTGGAGGTGGCTGAATCTAGAGTTTGTGATTGATTTGTGGCTCAATGCTAGGAATAAGGGTGCGCAATTGCTACATCAGTCCACTGATTGGATTGGCACCACCCTAATCCCAGCAGTCTGAATAGAATAATGGGCAGGAAGAGGCTTGACTCCCTCTTTTGCTCTTGTTGCTTTTGCTGTCTTCCATTGCCATGAACTCTTGCCCCTCTACTATGTGTCACACTGCCTTGGATCCAGCTGATTATGGATTGAAACCTCTACAAACTGTGAGCTAAATAAACCTTTCCTCTTTTAACTTTGGGTGTTGGGTATTTTCTCTCAGCAATGAGAGAAAAGTAACTAAAGCATCCTGGAATAAGAAGAGCTCCATAGGTATGAAAATAAGAAAGGAGTCCTCCCTTTAACTTATGCAAAAAGTTAAGCACTAAACTCTAAAAGTCTTACAAGAAAATTTTAGGAGTAAGTCTTTTTGATCTTGGATAAGGGAAAGCATTTGTAGCTAAAACACTGAAGGCACAAACCACAAAAGAAAAAGTACATAAACAGGACTTCATCAAATTTTGTGCTTTGAAAGAAACCACCAAAAAATGTTTAAAAAAAAAACTCACATAGCTGGGAAAGGTGGTATATGCCTGTAATTCCAGCACTCTAAAAGGCTGAGGTGGAAGGATTTTAAGTTTGAGAACTATTTGGGCAACAGAATGAGAACCTATCTAAAACAAAAAGACAAAAGGAAAGAAAAAAGAAAAGATAAAAGGACTGGAATCATATTTAACAAGCAAAAAATAAAGGATTCTCCATTAAATTTAAATCTCAGATCAGTAACAAATAATATTTAGTCTAGACATAGACCTTCTTAGAAGTTTTGTTATTGTTAATTAACTTTATTAGTACATTTTAGGTATACATAATGATCACATTCATCATAAGGACTCTGTACCTATACGTGATGTATCTTAATTCCTCTTTTCTTCCTCTTTTCCCCACTCCCTTCAACCCCACTTCCCCTCCTTATTAACAAAAACATTATTTCCATTTTTCCTTTTCTTATATTTTTATTTTGCCTTCTTTCCTTTTTCTCTTACCCTCCCTAGTTCCACTTCCAAATTGAGCATTTTCTACCCATTTCTAATTACCTAGCATATACTCTGGTCCTTATTTTCACTTTTGGTTTCTCACACCAGGGAAACAATGTGATATTTACACCTGTGTATTCAATTTATTTCACTTAAGAGTATGGTCTCAAGGTGCAGCCATTTACCTATAAATGTCTCAAGTTTATCCTTCTTTATGACTGAGTAGTACGCCATTGTACCAAAAGACACATCTTTATCCATTTAATGTTGGTGGGTATTTGGGCTGTTTCCAAGATTTAGCAATAATAAACTGTGCTGCTATAAATGTACTGCTATCATTTTCCTAAAGTCTTCTATTTTTGTCTGTGTCTACTCTAGAGTTACTGAACAGGTTCTTTATTTTGATTGTCATGTGTTTTTTACCTGAGAGATTATTTTTAATTTGGTTTTCTCTAAAGCCTCATGCCTTTTTTTAAACTTCTGCTGCTATCAATTCAAAAAATTCTGATTTCCTGTATTTCATTATCCCCTTGACTTGTCCTGGGTGGGCTGGAGGTCTGTGGTTTCATTTTGTCTTCTCATTGTATATTTTTTTATTTTAATGTGTTTTTCGTGTTGATGCTTGTAAATTACTTATGGCAGTAGTATTATCACTCGTATCAAGGCTTCCTTAGGAAATGTCTGTTTCTCAGAGATATCTTCTAGGTGTAGCTGTCTCTTGGTCTTTGTGTCTGTCCCAAGATCCTACTTTTCCAACTTATTAAGGATCACAGTTTGCTATTTTGTTTAGCACCCTGTCCTTTGGTACTGGACTGTGGTGAGATTATAACTCCAGACAATCACAGTGTTGTCATACAAAGGAGAACAACTGGTGAAAACAGGTATGACATCCTGGCTAAAGTGATACAATTAGAAATAACAATAGTATGAAGTGCAGCCTAGAAGTTGACAAAATGTGGCAACTATTAATTTAACCATAGGAGCAAGATCTACAGTTATATATCAAAATCAAATATAAGCCTGGAACTTACATGCAATGAGTTTCCCCTTAGAGATTTTACTATGAGGAATAGGGCACAAAGCAGAGAGACAAATGAAGAAAAATATAGTAGAAGCATGGCTGGAGGACAAAGAATGATTACCCATGCTTTGGAAAACTGGAGGACAGGAGAGGAAAAATGAAGGGGAAAAAACAAACAAACAAACAAACAAAAAAATCAAAAAGCAAAGCAATCAGAAAGACTGTAGGCAATGTTCACTCACTTGAAAGTATCAAAAATCAAGAGAGTTGAGCAAAGAGAAAACAAAGATGAACAGAACAAAACAAAGCAAGAAATATAAATAAAAACCTAAACAACTGTGGTGGATTAACTAGTGGTCAACTTGTAACACCCAGTTGAACCAAATTCGTGTGGTTCTGAGTGTGGAGGGCCCCCTGAGGATTGTTGCTAATAATATAAAAGGAGAACTGGAGGGGAAGATGGGGTGCTGTTGATTCTCCTGGAGAAACTTGTCATGCTGGTTTTCCTGATGTGAACACCTGTTCTCATTGTTTAGGTTTTCACTGTGTGTGAGAATGGGTACGGTTTTTTTAGGGGACACTGGTCCTCCTTGAGTGTTGTTTCCTGGCTCCAGGGCACATTTCCTCAGCCTGCCAGCACAGATGCTCTTGCTGGTACAGAGTTTCTAGTTTCTATCACTGATCTTTGGACCTTTCCAGTGCAAATCCTTGATATAGACTTGCATGAGACATTGTCCTGGGCTCTAGGCCTCCAGTTGGACTAATGGAGGACGTTGTCATGGCTCTAGATCTTCAACTGGTCATAGGATCCATGCCCTACACTGGATTCATTGGGTCCCTAGTGCATGGACAGATCAATTGCATACTTCTGCATTTGTCTCTTTGGGTGAATATTATTTAAAAATCCCAACCAACCTGAAAAAGGAAAATGAAACAAACAAAACCAATTCCTTATGTATCTATAGTTCTGTCGTAATGTCCATGTGAGCTCCCAGATCAGTGTTGGGTAACCTCACCAAGTCTGTAGACGAATTACTGCTGGGTGCCAGGCTGATCTTGGCCTCCAGGGTGTGGGGGCTGAAGGCATTCTTGAGCCAGCAACTTTCTGTATGTCCCTCAGTGTTCCCCCTGCATCTCCTTACCTTGTTTGTCTCTGCACAGCTCTGCCAGTTGCAGAGGCACAGTTAGATAGAGACAGCCTAAGGCTGCTCCCGGTCTCCTGGACAGTTGGCTCCTCCTGCCCTTTCCCCAGCCTCCTCTGTTTGACTTCCCCAGCACATCTCTTCTCTCATGCCGCTTGCTGCAGGGGAGCAGCTCACTCACTGCTCCTGCCATTGCTGTAGAGACATGACAAGGTCCTCCTAGTGAGGGGAGTGTCATCCTCCCACTTGTTGCTCCACCTCAGCCCAAGGCTGCCTAAGTCCCATGAGCCCATGTCCCTTTCTCAGACCACTGGTCTTCGGGCAGGAGGGGTCATGTTGTTCCACTCACTTCCTTCACTACTGCTGCTGCAGTCCCTAATCTTGTCGTCCCTAGAGGTTCCAGTTAGCCAGCAGGATGCCTAAAAAAGGAGGAAAATAAAACCCCTGGCAGCCATCAGGGAGCGAGCAGTTTTCTGATCATTCACCCATATGTGTGCCAGTGAAATTTGCTGTCAGGCTGTGGCAGCCTCTGTGTGGAGGAAGGCAAAAGAGGCAAAGGGCCTTACATTCCAAATCGATCCTGTGTGGCTTGAGTTAGCTGCACTATTGCAGTCCATCAGTTATTCTGGAAACTTCCCAGAATGGTGGTTCTTGCTGCATGTACAGGCTGCAGTTCCACTGGCAGCCCTCTGGGCTGGTCCATCATTTTATAAAGTCCTATGTTGATTTTTTGCTTGCTCTACAAGTCACTCATTTCAGATTGATTTTAGCATCAGGATTTATGTTCCTCCCTTTCTTCTAATTACCTGTGTTTTTAGTTGATTTTCTCTGAGTAGTTCCATTGTGGCTCCTCCTCTATTCAGCCATACTGAATCCCCTCTAATTCTCTGAAGAGTTTAAGCTGAGGATGGGAGGGATGCAGTGGCCCCACCTTCCATGGTGAGAAGCCAGGCCAGCATGTGTCTTCCATAGGAGGCTGGGTCTGAAAGTGCTGACACTAAGTCCGGTGGACTGCTTGAACTCCCCTCATCCTCTGCTGCCTACATCACAGAATTCAGTGGTCTGTCTGCTTTCCTCATATACCAACATGAGCAAGCATATGGCTCAGTTGGACATTTGCCACAGTCTAGGATGTCTGGACAAAGGGTCCTCTGGAGCAAGGAAGCACCTCATAAACACACAGACCATAAAGCTAGGCAGAGAAGGCCGTGACTTGGAGTTTGGAGAGGGATATGGAAGATGGAATTTGCTAGTATGACTACAGCTGCAGAGCAGACACCACTGACCGACTATGCCCAGTGGAAAAGGCAGAACAGGATCCAGCACACATACACAAAATCTTGAGTGGGGAAACAAAGTAGGTTTAGTGGTGACTCATTATCCCTCCCCCATATCAACTGGATTCCAAGACTGCTGATCCTGGAAAGAAAACATTCATTGAAAAACACAAAAGAATTTTTGGACTCATTTCTCCCATTAGTTCTTTGAGTTTTTTTTTTCTTTTTAACTTTTTTCTTTTGTTTTGCTTTTTTCCTTGTTTGTTCTGTTTTGTTAATTTCATTGTATTAATTTGCATTTACTCTGTAATAGTTTCTTTATCTGACTTTCCTTTCCTCCTAATTTTTATTTCTCAAAGTTTGCTTCTTTTATACTCCCATAAGCTACCTCTTCTATGTTTACTAGAATAATCATTAAGCTGTATTAATGTTCAGATATTTAATTAACTATTATTATGTTGAATTCTTTTCTACTGTTAGTGGAGGTATAGATACTGCATTTAATATTTATTAACTCTTTTTCAATGCTTGGCTTGTCTTAGTGTTTGTACTATATAGATCCCTTTTCTACAGTTAAGAATGGTACATTATTGTTTTTTATGGTATATAAGTATCCAGCTTGTATTTGACTATTGCTGATTTTTTTTCTATTGCCACAGTGGCATAGTTCTTTTTATTAATTAGTTTTCTCTTTATATCAATATCTAGTGTCATTATCTTCTGTGCTGGGCCAATGGCACTGCATTCTCTTCTCTGAAATTAACACAGGTGGTTGGAACTTGATACGGTCTAATTCCTGGGTTGATGCTTGTAAATTGTCTATGGTGAGTTGCTTTATTGCTAGTATTTAGAACTCTTAGGAAATAACTACTTCTCAGAGGTGTCTTCCAGGTGTAGCTGGGTTTTGGGTTTTCAGTCTGTTGTAAGATCCTATATCTTCAATTTATTGGACAAAAGATCAGAAATTGCTGCCTGCTTGTCTCAGCCCCTGGTTCTTTGGCACTGGCCCACAGTGTTTTCGATGACCTTGAGGCAATCTCAGTTTTAGTATACCAGGAAGAACAGCTGGTTAGAACCATTATGTCACTTTGGCTAACGTAGCACAATCAGCAATAGCAGCACTATCAAACACAGTATAGAAAGTGACAAACTGAGGTAACCATTAAGTTGCCACATTTAACTGTATGAACTAGATTTGTGGTTATGTATCAAAATCTAAAACAAACCAGAAAATTGTATGCAGTAAATAATCCCTCAGTATGCCAATTTTATCATCAGGGAAGAGAATTCAAAAGGGGTTGGGGAAAGATAGAGAAATAGAAGAGGAAGAGATTAGAAGCAAGGCTGAAAGACAAAGGAGGATTACACAATCTTTGGGAAAGTGGTGCAGAAGACAGGAGGGAAAGAGAGAAGGAAGAAATAAAAGGAAAAACAGAACAACAACCACAAAGAGGCTAGAAACCACGTTGACACTCATATAAAAACAAGATCAAACAACAAAGGAGATGAAAAAGAGAAGAAAACAAAACAAGAAGGGAGAGAGAGAGAAAAATGTCCACTTCTAGGTTTGTCTCTGCTGTCACTGATAGATAATGTATGGAGACATTCTAGATCCATATTAACTTATCCCAGCAACCCAGCAGTAGCTTTATGGTAGGGTAGTGGGTAATCTCAGTGAACCTGAACCTTTATTTTTCTTGATGTTCAGGCTGGTTACTGGCCATGAGGCTGGAACCAGACCAGTTAAACCTGCAGTCATCAGCACATGTTCTGTGGGCTTGAACTCAGCTGGGAGCAGCTAGATAGACCAGCAGTCATTCTGAGTTCTGAGTTCAGTTGGCTCCTTTCCAAGATGTTCCTGGCCAATCACCCTCTCCTGCCAGATGTCCAATTGTGCAACACTTACCACCCGTTAGTGTAGTCCTCCATGTCCACTGTTTTTCCACTAATGCATCTCTCTATGGAAGCCTCTGATGTTGCCAGCAGTCACTGTGTGTCCACAAGTTTGAACCACTCCTACCATGCAGTGAGTCTGGGCTCAGGGAGAAAGCACTGCCTGCCACCTTCTTCTTCAACTTTGTTGAAGCTTCTTTCTTTGCTCTCCCATGGACCTCATTTCTGTCTTCAGATTCTTCCTGGGCCAAGGGACCCACTTCCTTCCTTATCTTCCTCTTGTTGCTGTATTCCAGTGTTTGTGCGACAACTCCCCAAAAGGCTCTTTGTCTGCTGTTTACCACCTCACTATCTTCCCAGAAGTCTCTAGATCTTCCATTTATTGATTTATTGTATTATTCTTTTACTCTCAATTTCACTAATTTCTGCTCTGATATTTATGATTTTCCTTCTTAATTTTGGTTTGGGCTTGGATTGTTTTTGTTTCTAAAGTTTCTTGAGGTTTCCCATTAGCTTACTTATTTGAGTTCACTCTGTTTTAGTAATGTGAGCATTGATTGCAGTAAGCTTTTCCTTTAGGACTGCTTTCATTGTGTCCCACAGGTTCTGGTGTGTTGTATCGGCATTGTGGTTTGCTTCCAAAACTTCTTTAATTTTTTCTTTGATTTCTTTTGTGACTCACTGGGTATTCAGAAATGTGTTATTAAATTTTCAGATGTTTCTAAATTTTCTGTGATTTCGTCTGTTGTTGGTTTCTAGTATCATTGCACAATGATTTGAAAGTAAATATGGGGTGATTTTGATTCTGTTGTATTTATTTAAGCAGGCATTGTGGAGTAGTATGTGATCTATCTTGGAGAAAATTCTGTGTGCCACAGAGAAGAATATGTAGTCTGTTTTAGTTGGGTAAACACTCTGTGGTTGCTTATTAAGTCTGTGTGTCCAAGGGTATGGCTCACTTGTGATATTTCTTTATTGATTTTTTGTTTAGTTGATCTATCTCTTTGTGAAAGTGGTGTATTGAGATTGCTCACTATGATTGTATTAGTGCTTATATGATCCTTTTTGTCAAGCGGTATTTGTTTTATGAAGATATATGCTTCAGTATTCAGTGTATATATATTTACAAGTCTATACCTTTCCTTGAATTATTCTCTTAACTAGTTTGTAATGACCTTCTTTGTCTCTTTTGATGAGTTTTAGATTGTTTACTTTGTCTGTGAGTGAAACTTCTATCCCTGCTCATTTGCAGAGTCTTGGTTTAGGAACTCCTCCTAGCATGATGGCAGACTATGCAGGCAGTGTGGAAGTTTGAGAAATTGATGATTTACTCTCAAGCACCCGTGGGAACCATCCTGCCTGTTTGCTTGCTTATCCTCTCTCTGCCTGGGGTGTGGGGATTTCCTTGTTCCTTGGCAACCACTGGTGAGGATGCCACCAGGTTTCAGCATTTCTCAGTGTTTGGAGAAAGGACAGTGGTGTGGAGTGCCTAGTATATGCACCCATAAGTTCCAGTATGTTGTATTGGCATTATCATTTAATTGTAGAAACCATCTAATTTCTTCACTAGTTTCATCTTTGACACATTGGTTGTTCAGGAGGTTATTATTTAAATTTCATGTGTTTATATAGTTTTTGAGGCTTCCTTTACCATTGATTTCCAGTTCATTGCACTATGACCTGATAGTATGCATGGGATAATTTCCAATTCATTTGCATTTACTTAAGCATGTTCTATGAGCTAGTGTGTGGTCTGTTTTGGAGAAAGTATTGTGTGCTGCTGAGAAGAATGTGTATTCTGCTGTTATACATGGGATATTTTTTCATCTGTGCTTATTAAGGAGATTGACCTGTAGTTCTTTTTTTTTTTTTTTTTCTAATTGAATCATTTTCTCTTTTGGTATCAGAGTAATTCTTGCTTCCAGAAATGGATTTGGGAGTGTTGCTTCATTTTCAATTTTATTAGAGTTTGAGAAGTAGTGGCATTAGATCTTCCCTAAATTTCTCATAGAATACGGTAATGAATCCATCAGAGTCTGGGCTTTCCTTTGGCGGCAATTTTTAAGTTACTTCTTCATTTTAATTGATGATATTAGGTTATTTAGAATTTTTAGATCTTCTTGATTCCACTTTGGTTATACACATGTATGTATATCCATATATATATCCATATATATATATGTATATCCATATATATATGGATTATATATATATGTATAAATCTGCCTATTCCTTCTGCATTTCCCATCTTATTAAGAGTACAGGCTCTCAAAGTGTATATTTATGATCTTCTGACTTCCTGAAGGATCTATTGTGATTTTGCCCTTTTCATTCCTAATTGCATGGATTTGAGTCTTTTCTCTCATTTTTTTGATAAGGTTGGCTAAGGGTTTGTCAATTGTATTTAATCTTTAAAAAAATCAATACTTTGATTCATTTATTCTTTGTATTATTTTCTATTTGTATTGGTTTCTTTTACCATTGATTTCCAATTCCATAGCACTATTATCTGATAATAAGCATGAGATAATTTCAATTCCTCTGCATTTACTTTAGCATGTTCTATGGGTTAGTATGTAGTCTATTTTGGAGAAAGTTCTGTGTGCTGCTAAGAATGTGTATTATACTTTCTTGGGTACAGAGTGTTTTGGAACACATATGCTAAGTCCATTTGTTGAAATGTTTGGTTCAGCGCAGATATTTTTGTGTTGATGTTTTTTCTAGTTAATCTGTCTATTTGTGACAGTGGGTTATTGAGGCCCCCATTACAAATTTATCAGTGCTTATTTAATTTTTCATAGCCATTAATATTTGTTTTATTTAGTGAAGTACATGGGCATTTGGAGCATGTATGTTTATCATTGTTATCTCTTCCTGTTAAATTGTTCCCTTTACAAGTATGTAGTTATCTTCTTTGTCTCTTGTGATCTGTCCTGACCTGAAACGCACTTTTTCTGCAAATAGGATAGCTACCCCTGCTTTTTTCCATGTACCTGCTATATGGAGTATTTTTTTCCATCCTTTGATTTTCAGTCTATGTATTTCTTTTTGAGTAAGTATGTTTCTTTTATGGAGAATATTGTGAGACCTTGTTTCTTGATCCACTGTCAGTGTTTTCTCAGTGGTAGATTGAGACCATTTATATTGATGATTATAACTTACATGTATTTTCTTACCCTTTTCAAATTATTTTCTCATTGTTTTTTTCCATGTTTTCCCCTCTGTTTAACTGCTTGCCTTGCCTCGTGGCTTCTTTCTAGTGGTAAAGTAGGTATTATTCTCTTCTAAATTTCTGCAGAATCTGCTGTGATTTCACCTTCTTTTCCCCCCAATTGCACAAATTTGAGTATTTCTTTCTTTTTTTTAAAGTTGGCTAAAAATTGCCTATTTTACATAATCTTTCAAAGAACTAGCTCTTCAATACATTGATTCTTTGTCTCAATTTTATTAATGTCTGATCAATTTTTATAATTTTTTCCCTCGTATATGATTTGAATTTAGCTTGTTCTTCTTTTTCTAGAAGCTTGATGTTTGACCTGTGTTATTTATCTGAGCTCACTCTGTTTTTCTGATGTGAGAATTCACTGCTACCTCATAGATAAGATCCTGAAAAGTAAGTCAAGGACAAGTAAACTAACAACAGAAAGAAGTTACACATAGACTATGGGAAGAGGTACATGAAAGAGGGTCATGAAACCCAAATGAGTTAGGGCAAATTTTGGGTAAGGGTAAGGGTAGGGGTAGGGGGCAGGGTAAATGTAAGGGTAAGGGTAAGGGTAAGGGTAAGTATGCTTGACCCTCTTTAAAAGCAGCTGGAACAAAGGGCCCCTGAGTCTATAATCTTTCCAGAGCCCCCACCCTGATTCTTATGAGGGGAACTTTCTATATTCTCCTGTGTCTTCCTTTCCAATCGAGTCTTCCTTTCCCTAAATTTCTATCTTTAATACTTTACTGATATAGAGTTTATAAATCCCAGTGAGCTCCCCCACTACCACCCTCATGCAAGGGAGCAGTCGTACTCTTTTACTGGACACAATATTATTACTAACTTTATTGTTTTTCCTTGTTTTCTTTATCTTAGGGTATTATTACTGAAATATATTCTATTGTTAATTGTGGTATAACTGTTGCTTTCAGTGGATCTTTATTGTAAGTTAACATTTATCTTATCATCTATATTGTTATTATAGATTTCTATTATTAAGAATGATATAGTTGCTGCTTTTAACTATTTTTTACTATATAGCAATATCCCATTTATTTTTGTGTCATCTACATTACTTTGGTTTACTTTAACCTCTCTGAGTGGTGCTGGATGTCGACCCTTCAAAGGAAGGTTGTGCACTAAAATGACTCTCAGTGTCAGAGGTATCTATCCCAAGAGATTCACACATTTCAACATAGAAATACAAGAAGTACGAAAGGCAGCTTGACTTTTCCAAATGTCCGTAATTTGTCAGTAACTGAATATGAAGATATCAAAGTGGATGAAATATTATAGAATTGAAAAGTCTGATTTATAAAATGATTAATGATTTCAAAAAGGATACAAATAAACAGTTATTGATTGAGAAATATGATGTAGGATATGCAAGAGAAATTTAGCAAAGAGATAGAGATTCTGAAGGAGAACCAAAACTAAAATTCTGGAATGAAAAGTACAGTAAGTGAAGTTTAAAATTCAGTGCAAAGACTTACCAATAGACAGCACATGCAGAAGACAGAATTTCAGTCTTTGAATATAAGTTTGGGGAATTATTGCATGCAGATATTAAAAGAGAAAAAAATTATGAACAAATCTTCAAGAACCCTGTGACACAGTTTAAAGTCCCAAAGTATGAACTTTTTATGTAGAAGAGGGTGCTGCAGTACAGACTAATGGTATGGAAAATCTATTTAATTAAATAATAAGAGAAAACATCCCAAATCTTAGGAAAGATATAGGAATTCATGTATAGCAGGCATGTAGAACCCCGGTACCACAACCAGAAAAGGCCCTCTTCACATCACATTACAGTTAAAGTGCAAAGAGTACAGACATGGAAAGAATATTTAGAGCTATACAAGAGAAATGTCAAGTTGTTTAAAGAGTAAACCCATCAGAATAATTTTGATCTCTTCTACAGTAGCTGTAAAGCCTAGGAGGGCATGAAATGGTGTATGTCAAGCCCCGAAAGAAAGCAAGTGCCCATCTAGGTTATTACATCCCACAGAAATATCCTTCAAAACTGAAGGAGAAAAGAACCCTCCCAGATAAGCATAGATGAAAGAATTTTATGGCCATTAGGCTCTCATTTTGGGAGATATTTAAAGGATTCTTATGCACAGAAGAAGATTAGATAATTTACTGAGAATTAGGAAAGAAATAAATATTAGAAAATCAATAGAAAGACAGACAGCAATACATACCTTTATTGCTGAATGTAACTGGTCTCAATTCTCCAATTAGAAGACACAGACTCAAGGAGTGGAGTAAATAACAAGACCCAAATGTTTGCCATTTGTGAAAAGTAAACCTCACTAGCAAAGATACACAGACTAAAATACATCAAGTGGAAAACAATACATCAAGCAAATAGAACCTGAAAGTGAGAAGCAGTATCTTTGTAAGTCAAGTGTGGCAAAGAAGACATCAAGACAAAATTAGTCAGAAGAGAGAAAGTCATTACATATTGGTAAAGAGAACCATCAACAAAGAAGATACAATTGTAAATCTATATGAACTAATATTGAGGCACCTAATTTTTTTTTTTTTTTGTTTGCGGCACCGGGGATTGAACTCACAACCTCGCACCTGCCAGGGCAGGCGCTTGAGCCACTGAGCCAAACTCCCGGCCCTGGTTTTTTGAGGCAGGGTCGCACTATGCAGCTCAGGCCGGCCTTGCGCTCGCGTTGTAGCCCAAGCCGGCCTCGAACTCACAACGCTCCGCCTACCTCAGCCTCCTGAGTGCTGGAATTAAAGGCATGCGCCACCACGCCCGGCTGAGGCACCTAATTTTATAAAACAAATACTATTCAACATAAAAGGACATGTAGATCTTAATATGATAATAGCAGGTGACTTCAATACGCTACCCTTATCTATGGATATGTCATTGAGATAAAAAAAAAATCAACAAGTCGGGCGTGGTGGCGCACGCCTTTAATCCCAGCACTTGGCTGAGGTAGGCGGAGCGCTGTGAGTTCGAGGCCAACTTGGGCTACAACGTGAGAGCAAGGCCAGCATGAGCTACATAGTACGACCCTGCCTCAAAAAACCAGGGCTGGGAGTTTGGCTCAGCAGCTTAAGCGCCTGTCTGGCAGGTGCAAGGCTGTGAGTTTGATCCCCAGTGCTGAAAAAAAAAAAAAAAAAGGAAAAGAAAAAAAATATATATGTATCAACAAAGAAGCATTAAGCTACACTATACATCAAATGAACTTAACAAATGTCTATAGCATGTCCATCCGACTTCAGAATACACATTCTTTTCAGTAGCTCTTTGAACATTCTTCAAAAGAGACCACATTTTAGGCAATAAAGCAAGCCTTAAAAATACAAAATATTGAAATAATTTCTTGCATCTTATCCAATCATATTGTAATGAAAATAGAAATCAACAGCAAAAGAAACCACAGAAACTACACGAACACATAGAGATTGAATAAGTAACTTTTGAATGATCAATATTATTGAAAAATCAGAGAGAAAGTTGAAATAGTTCTAAAACTAAATAAAAATGGAAACACAAAATACCATAACCCCTGGGTTGTAGCAAAAATAGTTCTAGGATGGAAGTTTATAGCTATGAATGCCTCTGTCAAAAATTCAAAGAGAAAATACCAAGAAGGGGAATAGCTGGGTCAAATGGAACCTCTAATCTTCGTTTTTTTGGGGAATCTCTACACTGATTTCCACACTGATTGTACTAGCCTACAAACCCACCAACAGTGGAGAAGGATTCCCTTTTCCCCACAACCCCACCAGCATTTGTTATTGGTCAATTTGTTGATAACAGCCATTCTTTCTGGAGTGAGATGACTCTCAGTGTTGTTTTAATTTGCATCTCTTGAATGATCAGTGATGTTGAACATTTTTTTATACACTTATTTGCCATTTGTGCTTCATCTGAGAAATGTGTATCCATTTCAGATGCTCATTTTTGGATGGAGTCTTTGAATATAGGGGATCTGATTGTTTTCATTTCTTTATATATCCTAGATATTTGTCCTTTGTCCGAAGAGCAACTAGCTAAATTTTTTTCCCATTCTGTGGGCTCACCACTCTGTTGGTGATTTCTTTGTCATGCAAAAATATTTTAATAAGACAAAATCCCAGCTGTTGATTCTTTGTAGCATATCCTGTGCAATCTAGGCTTTGCTCCTGAAGTCTCTACATACACCTATATATCCAAGAGTTTTATTTTCTCTTCCAGCAGATTTAGTGTTTCTGTTTTAATATTGGTCTTTGATCCAGTTTGATTTTAGTGTAGTTGCATGGTGATAGACATAGGTCTAGTTTTAACCTTAGGCATGTCAAAAGCCAGTTTTCCCAGCACCATTTATTAAAGAGGCTATCTTTCTTCCAGTGAAGGCATTTGGGCCCTTTGTCAAAGATGAAGCAGGTGAGTATGTTTGGAGTTGTTTCTACATCCTCTAATCTGCTCCATTGATCCTCTGGTGCGTTTTATGCCACTACCATGCTGTTTTTATCACAGTAGCTCGGTAGCATTATTTCCAGTCAGCAATTGTGGTGCCCCTTACCTTGGGTTTGTTGCTCAGAATGCTTTTATTATTCTAGGTCTCTTCTGGTTCCAAATGAATTGTGGGATTGTTTTCTCCAATTCTATGAGGTATGTTAATGGTATTTTGATTAAAATTGCATTAAATCTGTATAACAATTTTGGGAGTACGGTCATTTTCATGATGTTGGTTCCTCCTACCCAAGAGCCAGGGATATCTTTCCATTTTCTGATGTCCTCTTCAATCTCTTTTTTCAGAGTACTGTAGTTTTCAATGTATAGATCTTTTGCTTCCTTTGGTATATTGATTCCCATGTATTTCATTTTTTGGATTATATTGTGAAAGGTGTTATCTCCCTAATTTCTCTCTCATTGAGTTTGTTATTTGTGTACAGGAAGGCTATTGACTTTTGAGTGTTGACTTTGCATTCAACTATGTGACTGAATTTGGTTGTTAAATCTAGAAGTCTATTGGTTTTGGGGGTCTTTTATGTAGAGTACCATGTCATCTGCAAATGGCACAGTGATATATGCACACCCATGTTTATAGCAGCACAGTTTATAATAACTAAATCTTGAAAAAAATCCATGTGACCATCCACCTATGAACAGATATAAACGATGTGGTTTTCTAATATAATGGAGTACTACTCTGACATGAAGAAGGGTAAACTTGAGATATTTATTGCTAGGTGAATGGATCTTAAGACCATACTCTTACATGAAATAAGTTGGACACACATGTAAATATCACATTATTTCATTGGTGTGAGAAACTTAATGTGTAAATAAGGGCCAAGTTATTCAAGAGATATAGTGAAATGGGAAGAAATTGTTCAAAAGGAAAGGGGAACTAAGGAAGGGGAGGGGAAAGAAAAGCAAAAAGAAAAAATGAGAAAATAAGGGTAAAATGGAAACAAAGCTTTGTTAATAAGGAGGGAAAGAGGGTTGAAGGGAGGGAAGGGGAATGAGAGGGAGAAAAAGACAAATCATGGTGTATCGTATTCCCTATGAATGCGATCATTCTATATACCTAAATTGTACCAATAAACAATTAAATTTAAAAGAATCAGAGAGATCTCAAATAACCTAATGATGCCTCTCAACGTCTTAGAAAAATAAGAACAAACCAAAGCCAAATTAATATAAGGAAAGAAATAAAATTTCAGAGCTGAAATTAATGAAATACAGAGTAAAGGAACATTACACAGTATCAATAAAACTAAGTTGTTTCTTTGAAAAGATAAATAAAATTGATAAACTCTTAGTCAAAGTAGCAGAAAGAATAAAAGAAAGACCCAAATCAAAACAATTAGACTTAAAGAAAGTGACATTACCATAGACACCAGTGAAAGTCAAAGGATTTCTAGAGACTGCTTTGAAAAACTGTATTCTAATAAACTGGAGAACTAGAAAAAAACGGATTGATTGCTAGACTCTTGTGACCTACTCAAATTGAAACAGTGAGATATAAAAAACCTAAACAGATTTGTTACAAGCAATGAGATTCAAACAGTAATAAAGTCTTCCAACAAAGGAGAGCCCAGCACCACATGGATTCACAGCTGAATTTTACCATTTTTTTAAAAGAACTAACACCAGTGCTCCTCAAACTTTTCCATGAAATAGAAAGGGAAGGAATACTCCCAAACTCATTCTCTGAGGCCAACATACTCTGATGTCAGAACCAAATAAAGAAACAACAACAGTAGAACAATATTCTTGATAAACATAGATTCAGAAATCCTTAATAAAATACTCACAAAGTGAATTCAGTAATGTATTAGAAACATAACATACCACAGTCAATTTGATTTTATTCCCTAAAACAAGGGTGGTTCAATATACACAAATCAATAAATATAATGCACTACGTAAGTAGAATTCAGAAAGTAGAAAATCACATGATCTCAACTGATGGAGAAAAAGTCTTTGACAAAATTCAACATCCTTTTTTGATTAAAAATCCTAAAGAAACTAGGTAGTGTAGGATCACTCCTAAATATAGTAAAGACTGTGGGATAAACCCACAGACAAAATCATTCTGAGTGAGGAAAACCTAGAAGTATTTCTTCTAAAAATAGAAGTAAGGCAAAGAAAATCATTCACACCACTGTTAATATAGTTTTTCAAATTTTAGCTAGGAATTAGGCAAGAGAAAAAATAAAAAGGATACAATTAGAAAAAGAAGTCAAATTATCATTCTTTGAAGATGATATTATTCTACACTTAGAAGACCCTAAAGAACCCACCAAAGAACACTAGGAAGCAAGCCCTGTCTGGGTACCAGCTCCATGTGCAGGCACTACTGGACTGGGAACAGCCAGACCCCAGCCCCTTCTGAAACACAGGCTGGCAAGCAAGAAATACCAATCCCTGCCCACCACCACCACTTAAACAACTAGCTTATGTGGAGAAACACAGGCTGTGATGATAGCTATGGAGGTGAAATGCAATTGGATGCCTGTGGTGTTTTGGTGCTTCACTAACATTGCAGGTCTAGGGCCAGTGATCTGATCGCAGGTTCAGAAGATAGTGGTATGCAGTGTGACATCTAGTGGGGATTTCCTTCTGATGATTGTAGCCATTGTTGATTCCCTATGGTCTTGTTTTGAAGTCCTATAACATTTCTATTGTTTTGTTGGCTTGGGTTTTATTCTCTTTTGTTTTGTTTGATTGTGTTATATCTGATGTCAGGAGCAACTATTTCAAAGATAGCAAGATATATTATGGTAGTAATTTTGAATCTACTCTTGGCTTGTTTTGAAGTCCTTTATTGCATTTATTGTTTCATTTTTATTGTTTCTATTCTATTCTGTTTGGTTTCTACTATGTCCAAAGGTATCTGCATCTATTTTGAAGACAACAAAAGGCATTATGGTAACTATTGTTGATTTTGTAATGTTTTGAAGTTCTCTGTATCACTTACACTGGTTTGTTTTAATTGGTTTTATTCTGTTTTGTCCTCTAATAATAATAAAAAAGAATCCACCAAGGGGCTATGAAAGTTGAGAAATTAATTATGCAATGTAGCAAGAAATAAAATCAAAATGTTAAAAATCAGTAACTTTACTATACATCATTAATGGACTGGCTGAGAAAGAAATCAGGAAAAAAGTCTATTCACAACTGCTTCAAATGAAATAAAATACCTAAGAATCAATCTAACCAAGAAAGTGAGTGACCTTTACAATGAAAATTTCAAAACACTGAAGAATGAAATAGAAGAAGACATCAGAAGGTGGAAATTCCTCCCATGTTCATGAATTAGCAGAATTAATAGTGTCAAAATGGTCATAGTACTAAAAGCAATCTACATATTCAGTAAAATATGAATCAAAATATTAATAACATTCTTTATAGCTGTATTAAAAAATCCTAAAATTAATTTCAAAACACAAAATTCCCATAATAGTCAAACAAATCCTGAGCAAAAATCAAAAGTTTGGAAGGCATCACAATACTTAATTTCAAATTATACTCAAAGCCATAGTAAGGAAAACAGAATGATAGTGGCACAAAAGTAGACACATAGACCACTGGGACAGAATAGAAGATGTAGAACCAAAATCCACTCCATTATAGATTTCTGGCTCTGGACAGAGAAGTAAAAAATATACAGTGGAGATAAGATACCCTCTCTAACAAGTGGTGCTGGAAAAACTGGCTACCCATAATGTAGAAGATTAATACTAGATTCCTATCTTTTGACCCGCAAAAAATCAATTCAAAGTGAGTCAAACACCTAGACATAAGATGGAAAACTTTGAGACTGCTAGAAAAAAACATAGGGAAACACTTGACACAGTAGGTACAGTGAAAGACTTCCTGAATGGGACTCTAATAGCACAGCAAATAATACCAAAAACAAACAAATGAGATTACATCATATTAAAAAGTTTCTGCACAGCAAGGGAAACAAGTAACAAAGTGAAGTGACAGACTAAACAATGAAAGAAAATCTTTACCAGTTACTCTTCTGACAAAAGATTGATAAAACAGGCAAATGAAATTGAATAGATACATCTCGAAAGAAGTACAAGTGACTACTAAGTATATGAGAGCATGTTCAACATCTTTAGCCACTAGGAAAATGCAAATAAAAAGTATAATAAGATTCCATCTCATCAAGTCAGAATGGCTATCATCAATACAAAACCAATAGAGGCTGAGGTAGGTGGAGCGTTGTGAGTTCGAGGCCCGCTTGGGCTACAACGCGAGCGTAAGGCCGGTCGGAGCTACATAGTGCGACCCTGCCTCAAAAAACCAGGGCCCGGAGTTTGGCTCAGTGCCTTAAGCGCCTGCCCTGGCAGGCGCGAGGTTGTGAGTTCAATCCCCGGTGCCGCAAAAAAAAAAAAATAAATAAATAAATAAATAAATAAAAAATACAAAACCAATAAATTCTGGCAAAGATGCAGGGGAAAAGGAACACTGCTGGTGGGAATGTAAATTAGTACAGTCATTATGGAAATCAATACAGAGGTTTTTCAAACACTAAAAATAGAGCTACCATTTTATCCAGCTATACCATTCCTTGGAACAAGTTTGAAGCAATTTAAATCATCATCCTGTAGGGACACCTGCATATCTATGCTCATTGTGGCATAATTCACAATAGCCAAGATATGGAACCAGCCTAGATGACCATCAATTGATGACTAGATAAAGAAAATGTGGTACATATACACAGAGGACTATTACTCCACTGCAAGGAAGAGCAAAATTCTGTCTTTTCCAAGAAAATGGATGGATCTAGGGACTATGACATTGAGTGAAATAAGCCAGACTCAGATAGACAAATATCACATGTTCTCTTTAACATGCAGAATCTTAAAAAAGACGACAAGAAAGTAGAGGAAAGGTCATTGCAAGAAGGAGGAGAAAGATGTGTAAGTATGCATAATTGAGGGTATGGATATGAACAAAATATCCCCCTGCCTCATAAGAAACTAGAGGAAAGGACAAAGGAAGGGTGACGGGATGAAAATAAACAAAGTATGTTGTGTCCACCTATATCTGACAATATCAGACACAGTTTTTTGTATAACCAACTTTTTAAAAAGAAAAAAAGGCTTACAACTGTGTATCCTTTTGTTTTTCAGAGAATGACATATTACATTTGAGTGTTCTGCTCTGACTCATACACTGGATAACCCATGAGTTTGCTAAGTGTGTGTATGTGTGTTTTGAGACTAGATCTTGCTATATAGTTCAGACTGGCCTTCAACTTTCTATGTAGCCCAAGCTGGCTTCAAACTTGCAATGATTCTCCCACCTTATCCTCCCAAGTACTGAGTGTGCTAATTTTGAGTGTGGTCCAATACAAGAAATTTTTTGATCAAGGCTTCATTTTAAGCTGTGCCACCAATTTCACTACAAAATTTAGCATACCTAAAATTATTGCTAAGTATCTCTGGCAACTGGAGATGCTACATGCAAATGTGGTAAGCTCCATGGTGTGGGTACAGCTAGAGGTGAATAAGTGGGGTTAATAATTCAATTTCCAATAGCACCTAAAAAGAAGAGCAGAAGAAAATAAGAGAGATGTAAGCATAAACTATGTTGATGCGTAAGGAGTTTGGATATTATTCCATAATGGGGGGTGGTTACGCAGGGAAGATCTGAACATTGGAAACCTGTTAGATAATTATTATCTCCTATCATAGTTCCTTACCAAAATTTGTCACCTGATGTTCTACAAATGTGGAACTCCTGGTTCTCTGTCTTAATTCCAGCTCAGATAGAAGTAATAAATTATTTCATCAGTCTCACCTTTGCTTTCTTAGCAAAACTTTTCACAGATTCCTCACAAAGATTTAGAATTTCCTTTTCCCAGTGCATTTTGTGGAAACATCTTTATATTCCTATAATGGTTATTGGAAATAGCTTCTACTTGTTGAGCACTGTCTTTCTTTCTCATTGCTGGGACACAGTAACTGATACCCACAAGTTAAAGGTGGGCTTTAAACTTCCAGAAAAAGGGAAGGTTTATTTGGCTCATAGTTTGTAGAGGTTTCAGTCCTTAATTGGCTGGCTCCAAGGCAGAACAGCATGGTTGTTGGCAGGGAGTGGTGGTGGTGGTGGTGGTTGCAGGTAGGAAACAGCAGCCATCAAGAGAGGAGATGTTTTAGTTACTTTTCTCATTGTTAAGACAAAATACCTGATGCCAAAGTTAAAGGAAGAAGGGTTTATTTATCTCAGAGTTTGTAGAGGTTTCGGTTCATAGTGGGCTCCAGGGCAGTGTGGCACATGGCAGAGGAGCATCATAGAGGAAAAACAGTTCATGGTGGGCAGAAGGCAGGAAGGCAGCAAAGCAGTGAAAAAGTAAGAAAGCATGCAGCAAGTCACCAGCAACAACAGCAGCCCATTGCTGCCCTTTATATTTTATCCAGGCTATTACTCAAGGTGGGGGAATCTTAATCCTAGCATCACACCATGAATCAATCCCAGCATCACAGCCTTGAGCTCAGCAGTACACATCTTAGATCTAGCCACCTCCAAAAAGTCCCAGCTATGACTGTGTGGGGCTTTGGGGAGACATCTAGATTCAAGACAAACAGGAGGGTTATATATGGGAACCAAATTTCCCCAAAAGGTCAACATTGAACATAATCATTGAATTTGATTCTGTTCTCCCAATTTGGTTTGCGATCAGAATAGTGGAAAGAATTAAGTTGTGAACTGAGGTACCACTTTTCTGAGCACTTTAAAATTGTCATCCCATTGTCTTTTGTCTTTATTATTTCTATGGAAAAGTTAGTATTGTCTTTTGTTATATGGAAGCTAGGTTATAATCTTTTAAAAGTAACAATATTTTTATCTAACTGCTTTAACATTTTTCTTTATCTTTACAATTTTATGATTTTGCTATGTTGTTTCTAATTGGGGTTTTTTTTGTATTTCTGGTTAGGTAGCCTATTGCATCTGTGGTGTCTTGTCTTTCATCACTTTTGGACAATTATGGACCAGTAATTCATAGTATCTTTCTTTTTCAGTTTTTGGTTTTCAAAACCTTATTTCAAACTTTAAACAACAGTACATACTGTGTTTTCAACACTACATACTGAGTTTTAAGCATCAAGGAACAAAAAAGTAAGAATTTTCAATTAAAAGGCATTTTTCTTTTCTTTCTTTAAATTGCATCTAATAGTGGCCTGTCTACTTTTTCCTCCCAACCAGTCTTTCTGTTGTGCTACCTTGCTGAATTCTTCCATTGAACCCCTTCTCTGTTTCTGTGTTGGATAAACAAACTGATTATTTGTTTGATACCTATTACAGAGTTTTTTCTGGAAGTTTAAAACCCAAGATTTCTAATTTGAAACCACTTGGACTTGAAGTACAAAGGCAGAAAACGTTGAGAATCATTGGGCATGGTGTGGCTTGTCTGAAATTCCAGCACTCTTGGAGGCTGAGGCAGGAAGACAGCAAGTTTCAACTATTCTGGGAAACTTAGGAACTTAGTGAACCCCTTTCTCAAAGTAAAAATATGTTAAAAGGGGTTCTGGGGATGTGACTCAATGCAAGAACCCTGGACTCAATCCCTAGTATTGAAAAAAAAAAGTTGCAAAATGGAACTTTCTTCTTTTTTGAACCTTCCCTGAAATTAGTTTCCTTTCCTTAAATGTAGAGGAAATGTGTATCTACAGTAATAGAATTTGTTTAAAATGTCCTAATTCCAATGTGTCCTTCTGCTAAATCTCTTCCTATACTGGTCCTCAGGTTTCCTTGTGGACATCTTGGCTGGCCTATACCTTACATATCAGTAAAGTTTGGGATTATCTCTCATTATTCTTTTGCTCTAATTTTTCTTTTCTCCTCTCCCTTTCCCACCCCTTCTTCTCCTCCTCTGCTTCTCTTTGAGACAGTTTTTTGCTGCTGTGCTACCCACCTTGGCCTTAAACTTGTAATCCACCCGCCTCAGCCTCTGAAAAGCTGGGATTGCAGACATGCATTTCCATGCCTGACTGTCCCTTTTCATATTACCTAAATAATTACATTTACTCTCAGGACTTTAATAACTATATGAGTACAGATGGCCTCTGAATTTCACATCTAATTCAGGTTTCTCTTCCAAATTTCAGACACTGTTAGGGTTTATACATTGTGTCAACTTGAGAAGTCTAGCAGCTTAATTAAGTAACTCAGCAGCTCTACATTCTGGGGTGTAGAGCATAAGTAGTTACCTAGCCATTGTTACAATTTGAGAAGGTCAGAAGTTTAGCTGAGAGAGTCAGCAGGGAGCCAGGGGTCTTACTTTGTAAACATCCCCATCCTGTGCAAAGGAAGGCAAGGATGTTTGTGAATGCTACACCCACCCTGGGAGGGGGGCGGGTGTCCTGTGTACTATATAAGGGAGGAGAAGAGGCTTGCTCTTGCTCCTTTTACTTTGGCTGCTTTTGTTCAGTTGCTGCCTTGAAGTGCTGCCCCAGTGCCATGCCACCCTGCCTTGGAGCCAGCTGATTGTGGACTGAAACCTCCAAAACCTGTAAGCTAAATAAACCTTTCCTTCCCTAATTTTGGGTGTCAAGTGTTTTGTCTCAGCAACCAGTAAAAAGTAACCAAGACAGAATTTGGTACCAGGAGTGGGGTCGTTGCTGTGACTAACCTGACCATGTGGTTCAAGAGCCTTTGGAAGTGGCTTGTGGGAAGTGTTTGGAAAGGTTCAGAGATGTCTCCTGAAAGAGTAGCCCTGGAACAGCTTAGGCTGTTCTGTATGGGAGATTCTGGTCAGAGCTCAGGAGACCAGAAGGTCGATAAAAAGCCTGCTGGTAAAGACCAGGCTCGGGAGGTTTCTGCTGGGAAAAAAGACTGCATTGGTTGCTGGGCTCCACATGATGTGTGTTTTGGCTTGGCAGAAAGTTTGTCTGCGTTTTGCTCG
Source organism: Dasyprocta punctata (assembly GCA_004363535.1). Lineage (NCBI taxonomy): Eukaryota > Metazoa > Chordata > Mammalia > Rodentia > Dasyproctidae > Dasyprocta > Dasyprocta punctata. The sequence continues at coordinate 292 of RJWM01029060.1, read as the reverse complement.
TGTCCAGAGACTTTGCCTGAGACTAAGATTAAGGACACTGGATTAATTAATCTGGCAGAGGAAATCTCAAGGCAGCGGAATGTTGAAGCGGTAGCATGGCTCTTGTTGGGGGCTTTTAGCCAGATTTATGTTGGAGAGCAAAAGCAAAGAGCCCAGCAGGATAATTTAAAACATGAGTTTGGCCAGAAAGCTGTGGACTGTAAAGAGAGAACCGAGATCCCCATTGTTGAGAAGGAACAGAATAAAAAAGATGGCCTGCAGGCATCAGGGGAAAAGGCAGCTGGTCCCCATG
>RJWM01029059.1:0-24880 GCA_004363535.1 Dasyprocta punctata | reverse complement strand
TATTTTCTCATTTCTGGCTCCTCCTTTGTGTTTCTAGGCTACCTTGGTTGAGCGCGTTTTCCTTCTTAATGCCTCCCTACTACCCTTTTTCTACCTCAAGCCAGCCAGTTGAGAACTAACACTGTGAGCCAAAATAAAACTCTCCTTTAAACTGTGTTTGTCCCAGTTATAAGAAAGTGACTAAGACACCAATTAAAAAGCAAAGAATTTCCTTAGTAGGTTTGTTTGCTTGATGGTGATGGGGACTGAATCCTGGGGTACCACTTGATAATCAGGTACTCTACCACTGAGCTATACCCCCAGCCTTAGAATTTTTGTATGGAAAAAAGAAATTTAACTGTTCCTTTAAAATGAACTCATAAATCATAATTCATAAAATTCAGTATTAGAAAAAACAATAAAAAGACATTGCTAAAAGAATCAGACAGCTTTACTAAAAGTTTAAGGATCTGGGGAAAATATTCTACATTAAAATTTGTCAGCATAAAGAGCAGTGGTCGAGTGACTTAATCATGATTTGTCAACTTGATTAGAGAACACACTTTTTAGTGTACCTTTGGGTTTTGTTCCAGAGATGATTGGCACGTAGGCCAGAAAACTGTGGGAGGAAAATCCAGCCTGACTGTGAGAGGCACCAACAAATAGAATTGTATCCTAGATATAATAAAAGGGAGACAAAAAGAAGTTGGTGCTGTTTGAAGAGTTCCATTTTCCTTGATTGGGTGTGCCCTTTGCTGTCACAGCTTGTGCACCTCAGAGTCTCAGTGTTCCAGTCTCCCGTGGCAGATTCATACCAGCAACTCTCCATGCAGCAGTGCTACATCTGTGATCCCTTTTGTTCCAGGGCTCTCCAGCATGCAGTTATTGTGGCTCTCTTCCTCTGATCCTATGAGACAGGCTATTAAATACATAAATCACGTATATGAGCTATATATTAAACCATATCTATATACATATATATACACATATATGTGCGTGTGTGCATATATATATAATTCTATTTCTCTAGAAACCCTAACCAATACAGATAGGTTCATGGTGAAACTCATGTCTTAAGTTAAATAATATGAAATTACTAATTTTTTTGGTTCTGTTAACACAGTGAGTTCACATAACCCATACCAGTAATATCTGTCAGGGACTGTGGTAGTTACTTTACATTAAAATCTGATCTATAATGAGATCAGTCTCTACATAGCTTCTGAATACTAATGATACCACAGCAATATTTATTCCTGCATTAAATATTTCCCAGAGCCCGAATTGCTCAATCACCTATCCCCAGGTGGCTTTTTAAATGGAAACACTATACATATCAAGTGTTTAAGAGAAAGCTGATTTCTTACACTCTGCTAGTAGGAGAGGAAATTGGTTGATTGCCTTAGTGAAAGCACTTCCAGTCATTCACTTGAGTATTTAAATGTACTAAAATCCCGTAAAGCTAGTACCCAGATGTATTCTTAAGGGAAACACTTGCAAAGGTATTAGAGGATTTAAAGAAAAATGTTTGCAATAACTAAATCCTTGAATGAACCGAAATACACAATGATGGAAGGATGGACTCAAAAATTGTGATATATTTACAACAAAATATGAGTAAAAACATGTATACTTGCCCACATTTGTACTGATAAAGCAACAACATGCTTTCAAATCAAAATATCTTTTGTTGTGTTGAGTAGGATATGATACCTTTGTAATAGAAACAACTTTACTAAATGTTTAAAAATTACAATGGAAAAAATGGCAAGTTTTATACAAAAAGCCATGAGAATGATAACTGCAACTTTCCAATAGGGTTTACTGGGATGGGGGAAATTTTTACGGTGGTATTTTGGTAGGTATAAGGTTTTTGTCAACTCACAATTTTGTGTTTATTTGCCGTTTCACGAATATTTATTATGTTTCACTAGATGACTGCATACATTAAGAAAAGGCTTCTGGTAGACAAGTTATGAGAGTGTGTACAACTAAATATTTATTGCATCTAACAAAATTAATACATTTCAACCCCTAGAAAGCTCGAAATAAGGAAGTAAATAAATAGTAAAAGAACATAAGTAGTTTTATTATCATATTTGGATGAGAAAACCAGAATACTCTCACTTGTAAAATTTTATGGCTTGAATATAATTTATTCCCATCAAATCTCATACTGGTGCTGAATTCCTTTATGTGGCAAGGTGCAAAAGTGGTAAGATTGGACCTGGTTGGAAGTGTTTGAAACTTGGGCTGAATGAATGGATAAATGTTATTCTAGCTGAAAGGTGTTAGGGATACTCACAGCTTGGCCTCTCACCTACTTGTCACTTGTATTCTCCCACTTTAACCCTATGCATGGAGCAGCGCAATGTCCTTATCAGCAGCTAACCCAATAGGGCTGCTTAATCCTGGAATTCCAGCCTCCAGAACATGAGCTAATTAACTTTAAAAAAAAAATAAATTATCATTCAGTCTCACATACTCCTGCACCATCAGAAGACACAAAATTTCCACATCATTGTAAAATGGACTACTCTATACAAGTGTCCAATAACATATTTGAGGTTGGCGTTAGGTCTCACCTCACCACATTTACCTACTGTCACCAGGCAGTGTGTCAGAAATAGTTATCATTTTTTTTCTTTTTAGTTCATGGCGATTGTTTTTATTTTTTTATTTTTTGTTTTTAAAATTAAAAAGAAATAGACATCTTTAAAAGGGATTTTTGAATTCTGGGTTTATTTTTATGGGAATCCTTGACCTTGCTGAGACTGTTACAGGTGGAAGCACTGTGCTGCCCGTGTGGGTACTTTCACACCTATGAATCCATAAGCTTTCTGCTCTGCCTCTAATTTTGTGGTGTCCTCTCATAGGTTCCCCAAGATTGTCTCCTCAGTGAATTGAGGCCTGTATCATATCGTCCTTACAATGTCCTATCTAATCACCCTAATCGATACAAACAACCCAGAGTGGCCCACCTTGCCATTCTGTATTTCTTGACTCTTTCTGTTTGTCAACTGTTGCCCCCATTAGATTGTTGGGGCTTTTCATTTTAGCAACTGTTAGTGTAACTGTTCAATTATTAGGTTCTCTCATTTTTAATCTTATGACTTACCTACTTAAAACATGGCCAAATATTATCTGTATTTGCAAGTAATGTTGAATTTGGCTTAATGAAACTTTGAAAATTGAAAATAGGAGCTTTTTTGATGTTTCAGTGTAGGGCATCATGTATGCCTTATTTCCAGCCAAAGGAAAATTCCAAAATAAGAGTTTATATCTTTGTTTTTCATCATGGATAACTTAAATAGCAAAGAATTCCAACCTGGAAAGTTAACAATATTGTAAACTTGCATACAATATACCCCCCATTTAATAATGGGATTGTATCCCATTTAATCCATCATAAAGTGGAGATGCATTTGGTGCACCTAAACTACCAAAAAATGGTAGCCAAAATTATGTTGTATGTGCTATGTCACTTACATCAGTCTATGATTGGACAAAAATTATTAAACACAAAATTTTGAACAACTTATTTATTGAGTAGTGTGTTAAAAATGAAAACTAGAATTTTTGTACAGGCATATATTTGCACTGTAGGGAAGTAAAAATAATTGTAAATTGAACCATAGAATGTTGGAGAGCATCTATGTTATGCAGCAATGACTTCATCACTGTTTTCTTTAAAAGCATGGTTATCTGATAATCCTTAGGTTCTAAGAAAATGGTTTTGTTGTGTGTGACCTTGACCACAAACTAGATCCTAGTATTTCTGTTTCCAGAAGCAACCAGAAAAGTAGATGGCCCTGCAAATAACTTTTGCATAATTTATATCCATGTCAGTTTGGGGCAAATATTAAACAAGGAATGTTACTATTTATCATGGCAATTAAGGCACTTAATTTTTTTTTCTCTCAGTTTGCTCTTTTCACAAAAATTTTCTCACCAAGTTCAGTGCACTGTAGGAACTCATTCAAATATTTCATACTGGTTTAAAGTTGAGCTTGTTGTGTTGATTCATTAGGAGTAATAATGAGGCTTGAATAATGTCACTTGCTAATGGAATATAAATATGGAACAGCAACAGTAGGTCCCTCTTACTCTTTTTAGAGAATAAACATTCTTTTAAGGTTTTGAAGCACACAGGAGGTTATACATGCATGGAGTCAGGTTTTTGATCAGCAGTTTCTATTACTGCTAACGACAACTAGCTTTCTAAATGCATTTTAATGTGCTCAACTTTATCTCATAATAGAAATCATCTAAGTTTTAGCAATTAAATGTGTGCAATCTAGAAGCAAGAACACAAATATTTACTGTTCTTAGAAACATCAAAAATAATTGTGCCTACTGTATCTGAATTCAGTATTTGGCTTAAGTAATACTTGCTCAGGAAAATGAGACTTTGTTCACCTGACTGGACAGTATGTAGTTCACAGTATATATTCAGCCTTTTGCCAGTTTAGTCTCCCTTCAAAAAATCCAAACAAATGAACAGACAATCAAAAAACCTTGAGCTGATTTTTGGAAATCTTTTATTTAAAAAGAAGTCATATGTAGAAATAATTTTGAGCCAGTAATAAATTTCATTGATTTAACTGTTTTCATAGACCAGAAACTTGTGTCATTTAAAAAAAAATTATCTGAAGTACATTTCTAGAAAAAAGTTGTTTCTCTTTATTCAGTTAAGTCAAAGCATGATCAAAAGAAAACTGAAATACATTACATATCCTGAAGTTTAATGTCCCCCTATGATCATAGGAGTACTGTAAATACAAGAGGTGTTGTGATCATTGCACATAAGGTCTTTCAACATACTGTTACTCTTCTTTCTATGTGGAATAAATGCCAAGTAAATATCATCTTTCTGGGGTATAAATATGGAAATACGTCACTGATTTCAGATATGTAGACTCTTGGAATAATTTGATAGCAATTTAAATTTTAGTAATCACATAAGTAGTGTGTTGGCAACCAAATTGAATCCAGGGAATGATAATAGATTTTCTATGCAGGGTTACTAAGCTTTAATGTTAGTAATGAGTTGGTGCTACACAATTCCTTTCAATCTTTAGGGAAAGGACTTCTCATATATGGAAACAAGCGGATAAAATGCCAGAATTTGTACGTAATTATTGCATATTTTCTTTCTAGCTTTCATTTTGCCTCTTTTTATAAAAAATGTAAATATTCATATAGCCTTATTGGTTACCATTCAGAATGAATTACTTCAAACATCTCAAATCCTTAATAATGTCTGAAAAGTCAATATAAAGAAAAATAAAATCATATATTCAGTTTCTAATAGGAGGATTCCAAATGTTTACTTTACCATCAAAGGAATAGATGTCAGTTTTGAAATTCTAGGTGTTTTTAGATAATAAATATTAGCAATATGAATGAGTCTAATCCATTTCCAGAAATGCTGACAAATGTTTATGAAAAGATTATTATAATATGAAAAAAACATAAAAATTTTCAAGCCTTTATAAAATGTATGTCCAAGGAATTTAAACTCACATGAGCTAAGAGTGAGCTCTACCAAGAGAAGCAAGATTGCATTCAAGCAACCCTAGGTTTGAATCCAGTCTCCACCACTTAGCTGTAACATCTTTGGTAAGTTTCCAAGATTTTTTAGCTTTGGCATTTGTCTTATCTTGGATTATCCAAGCAAATACTGTATAGTAAGTGGATCCAAATGCACAAATTTATTTTTTGAAGTTCTAGCACTCAAAATCCAAGATCAAAGTATCTAACTATCTAGATCTTTGAACGATAGTTGGTCTGGTAACAATGTCCCCCAGTGTTTTCCCATCTCTGAGTCTAAAAGAAAGAGGAAGTGAGACTAGTGAGAGGGGGAGGTAAAGGGAAAGAGGAGAGGAATGGAAAGGAAAAGGAGAGGTAAACATGGGGAAGGAAGGGGCAGGGCAAAGGAGGAGGAAGGGGAGGCAGAGAGAGGAACAGGGGCAAGGAGAAGAACTGTTTTATTCTTATAAGGACACCAGTCACCTTCATGACCCCATCCTTCTCTCATTTCCATCTCCAACTGCCAGCACGTTGATGCTTAGGACATTAAAAAATATATTTGGAGAATACAAATATTCAGTCCATAATCATATCCTTGTTTTAAAATCACATAAATTTATCTTGCATGGACTTACAAAGATCAGAACAGAGCAAATCTGATGCTAGTGGAAATCAAGCTCTGCAGTGTTGTTGTTGCTGACAGGACCATCATGAAGGAGAGCCAGACACTAATTGGCTGAGGATCCAAACAAAGAAAATTCATACGGCAATGGTATATATATAAATTGTACAAGGAACTTATAAAGGAAAGACACATCACAGTTTTGACCTATTAGCTCATTATCTGTTTCAAGGATATTTGTGGGATGGTTGTTAAGTGGATGCTACAGTTTAAAAGACAAAAATAATTACACTTGCAGTAACCATTGGAATGCTGTGGCATTGCTTATCCTTCCCATTAGCCAGAGTTTCATGTTTCGTAAAAGCCACTATTAAAACTTGTTACACATCCCCCTAAGTTCACAGAAGTGACTCTAAAACATGTCTGAGAAATATGAAGTTCAAAGAGTATCATTATTTGCCTAAAGTGGCAAAATTAAAAGAAACACCAAGATATATACTTCTCTTGAACCAGATATGTGGTACAAGAACTTTTTCAAAATTTTGAAAGGACCTCATCCAGTTGAACTATGATTGAGAAGACTAGGAATGTTCTGTAAGAGCCAAAGATGAATTTTAGTAAAGAGATTCATTCATGATGAGCTGCAGGAGACATCAATAAGGAGTTAGCTGCAATTGTGGCTTCCTGGGATAGTAGGAAGAGATTTTGTGACAAAACAGGGAAAAATCACTTCCATATACAAGTCAATGGTGCATATTTGCCCCATTGGAAGAGGACTAATAGCTGTTCAAAAGGGAATTCAAGATATTAGTCCTCTGTCTGAGCAGTGGCTAGCAAAATACTTTGCTAGCAGTGGTTAGCAAAATATTTTGCTAGCAGTAGCTAGCAAAATTCTGTAGAATGTTTCTTCACTCTACTAAATTATTCTTTTGCTGTACAGAAGCTTTTTAGTCTGATATATTCCCATTTGTTAATTCGTGCTGTTATTTCTCATGCAACTTAGGTTCTGCTTAGGAAAACCTTTCCTACACCCAAGTTTTAAAGTGTTTTAACTATTTTATCTTCCAGTATGTTTGCCAGTTACTCCTCATGCAGGGGACAAATGGGCAAGTGAAATGAACATATACTTTACAGAGGAAGAAGTACTAATGGCCAACAAATATGTAATGTTCAACATCTCTGGCCATTAGAGAGATTAAAATTAAAATAACATTAATATTCCATCTTACACCAGAAAGAATTACAATCATCAAGAAATAAAAAAATAACATGCTAGCATAGCTGTGGTTTTAAAAAAAACCCAAAACCTTCCTACATTGTTGGTCGGAATATAAAGTACTACAACCATTATGGAAATTGGCATGGATATTTCTTAAAGAACTAAAATTAGAAATTCCATAAGATTCATCTAACCCTCTTCTTGGTATCTTCCCCAAAGAACTAAGACACCACACTACACTGATAGGTGCATACCAGTGTTTAAAGCAACACAATTTATAATAGCAAAATCATGGAAACAGCCTGTATACTCAATCAGAAGATGATTGTATAAAGAAAATGTGTTATCTATATATAGCCCAATACCACTCAGCTATAAAGAAGAACAAATTTGAGATATTTGTAGGAAAATGGATGCACCAGAAAAATATGATATTGAGTGAAATAAATCAGGGACACAAATATGAGTATCATATAGCATCTCTCATCTAAATGAGTCAAAATACAAACTAGGAAAAAATAAACGAAGGATAGAACAAGACAAGGGGCTGGATCTCTTGCAAATGGGAAGAGTCCAGGGGACCAAATATGAGAGGGGAGGGGAAAGAAATGTGGAAATAGGTAGAGTGAAGATATGTCATGTAACTTCAAGAGCCTTATAGCTTTAATGAATGGGGCATTATATGCCATACACATGAAAGAAGATCAATAATATCAATAAGAATAATAAAGAGTAAAGAGAAACTATAAGAGTGGGGATGAAGGGCATGAAGAGGATTCATAAAAGCAAAAAGCTGTAGTCTATACTTGTACCAACTTCCAACATGACTGCAAAATGCAGGTACTACAAACATGTGCTAATAAAAGAAACATTTTTTAAAAACAGAGTTCTGCTGCATCCCTTTCCCCAGATCACCTGCCCATTCATTATGATCTCGATGAGGGAGGATCTGGGATCAAAACACAAAGCTAGAAAGTAAGGGAAGAGTTGGAAAAATAATGAGATGAGAAGTTAATCTTTCTCTTCGCCAAACATAGACTTTCCATCTTAAAGCAGGATTCACTGAGCAAAGAATAGAAGCTTTTATTTAAATGAAGTGCAGAGTTCTGATTACATAGTAAATCAGGATTTCAGCTCATTACATAGAACAGTTTGAAGCCTGGAAATACCAAATGAACTACTCATGAATTTATCCCAGAATCATATACATTAGACTAGTGATTAGGTTTAGAGACAGTGTAAAGAAATAAAATTCTTTTATGACTTACACATTGAGACCAATATATTTAATAAAATGTTTACAATATTGCATAGTGATTTATATTACTGCTTCTATATTAAATCAACAGTTTATAATACTTTAGCATTCTCTTTTTATAATTCCAGAAAATTTTTATTACTTACAAAAATGTTCCCATCATGTACAATTAAAGTTTTTTTAGATGGGGCATATAAGTACTTTGTGCAAAATCTATTTATTTAGTAATCTGAGTCTATTCCCTCAGTTCCCAAAAGTTAGGTGTTATTGTTTCTGGGCATATCTACATAGACTTTAAAGAGTACAATATTCAAGAATCCATAAAATACAGATTTCATTAAGCATCTAATATTCCACTGGGCTTTTAGATCCATATAAGGAGATGTGCAAGTCTTTGAGTTTAAGGTCTATTTGCATTTATGTTGCTGCTCCAGAACAAACCCCTCGTAAGAATATCAATTATTAAAGAAGTGTCAGCATAGCAGATAATCAGTATAGCAGCCTGCAAATAAAGCAACTCTAGGGATATGTTCTTCCAGCCTCCCCTTTGAAGTTCAAGGTGTTTATCCAGTTTACATGGATAGCAGCTGTTGTCAGTGTCACTAAGAACAGAACAATGAAGACAGTAGCATTCTCTAAAATAAACTTGATTGTTTCTTTTGTGAATGATGGGGAAACATTTCTCAGTGTGAAAAATATGAAGAAAAAATAAACTTTCAATATTTTTGCTTTTCAGAAAGTGATTTTTATTAAGTGTTTTATTTTTCAGTGTACAACCTCTATAAGGTCTTCTGAATAATTTTTTATCATTAGCATATCAATTTGGTAGCACTTTATTTTTAAGGTTAAGTAAGTAAATTATAGATGTCAAAATTCCTGATGTATATAAATCAATAACAACATGTAGTAATATTATAATTGAAATATTTTCATATTAAAATAACTTACTATGATAAGGAAACCCTGGGAATTCCTACCAATTGAAGAAAAGCAATCTAAACTATTCCGAGCATAGCTAGAAGTCCAATATTGAGATACAGCAGTAATTATCTAGTGAATAAAACTCACTTTGCAGTCAAACAAAAGAAGGAGTTTAATTTTAGCTCAATTGCTTATTATTTTTGTTACTTAAATCAAATAAATTGATTGGGATTTAATTTCCAACAACACCAAAATGTAAAATGCTACCTAATTTATAGTGTGATTTGATGCACATGTACATGCAAATAAACATTTAAAGATAAATGTCTGTTGTCTAGAGAACTAAAATTCATTATTTGAAAAATAATAATATATTTTATATATTTACAACTTAACACAAAATGCTATTTTACTTTTTCTTCTGTGATATTAAAATTAATATATTAGGATTGATTATATTTGAAATAAATATAATCCAAATATCTCAAATTATATTAAATAGGCTATTTATTGATAATAATCCTGAGGAATTTGTATTTTGCAGAGTTTTTATAGTTCCTATAACTTTATTGCAATTAGTTTAACATTAGCATGTAGCTATTTACTTAGGAAAGTTTTCTTAGGAAATTTTTTATTATTTTATTTTAGTTTTTGTCTTAAAGATATTTTTCATCACAGATTAAATTTTGAAACTTAAGAGTTAAAACTTAAAATCACATTTGTAATCATATTACTATAAGTACTATTCTGACATGAATGTTTAATGTAAAGAAGTAAACATATCTTTGAATTTTAACACCACACTTTTCCTGTGTTGAGCAATTTACATAAATTCTACCAGTTTTTAATGTTTTTTTAATATCTGACACATAAAGAACTAGTAGTCTTATGGCAATAAAAGGTGAAATAGTATTTCTGAGATACACAATTGGTGAAGGAAGACCATAGTGTTTCTTTTCTTTTTCTTTTTCTCTTTCTTTCTTTCTTTCTTTCTTTCTTTCTTTCTTTCTTTCTTTCTTTTATTTTGGAAATATTTTCTTCTTTATAAATATTGGTGTCCCTGAAATATAGGTCTGCCCTTTTTTTTCTGTAGATGAATCATTAAACAAGAGTTGGGAAGCCACAAATATAATTATTGCTATCTAATGCTGTGTATTTACCCCAACTGCTCTTTCCCTTCTAGGGAACCATCCTTTGGTTGCTTGTTGTCTCGAAATCTGATTGTTTCTGAACAGATATAGAAGCACACATCATAAAAGTTCAGAAAATAAGCAGGATCCAGAGTTTTGGGATCCAGTTAGGGCACTGAGTATGACTACTTCAACCACTAACAACTTCTCAGAACTTCTGAAAAAGAATCATTAAGAAAGAGTATGAAATGTTATGTCTTTTAATATATTATTCACAGCATTTTACATTATTTTCTCAGAACTATATTCAGGGGTCTCATTTCATTACATCTTTGCACAAATGTAGTAAACTGTCAAGACCAGTCAATTCTGCCTCCAAAGTTTTCACATTCATTTGGGCTCATTGATACCACCATAGACAGTTTCTTCCAGGTTACTCTGCTCCAATCTGCAGCAAAAATGAACTTGAGCCCAATTCATCTGAATATATTATTCCACTCAAAACAATGTTTCCACAGCTTCCTGTGCTCAATCATGTTTGTCTCAGGTTACATACAGCCCGCACTTTTCAACTCATTTTTAGATTTATTTTTATTATACATATTTTCCATACATAATGATAACAATCATGATGAAGAATTGGCATATGTACATAACACATTTTACATGTTTTTTCCCTCTCTTCCTCCTTTCTCTTCAACCCTTGTTATTGTCTTGATTTACCAAAACTCTGTTTCCATTTTTTGTCCTTCATTTGACCCAGCTACAGTATTCCATTTGTAAGTATTTTTCACAAAGAGTTAAAGTCATCATGCTACAGTGATACATGCACACCCATGTTTATAGCAGCACAATTCACAGTAGCTAATCATTAGAAACAGCCCATGTGCCATCAAGAGATAGATGGATAAAGAAAATGTAGTATCTGTAGACAATGGAGTACTACTCTACAAAAAGGAAGGATAAACTTGATAGATTTTTAGGTAAATGAATGAATCTCAAAATCTTTTTTTTTTCTTTTCAGTACCAGGGGTCAAACTTATGACCTTGTGCTTGCCAGAGGCACTGTGTCACTGAACTATATCAAAATCACAGTCTTAAGTGAAATAAATCTGACATATGACTTTAAATATCACATGGTGTTATGGTTGATACCTTGTGTCAACTTGAGAAGTTTAGAAGTTTAACTGAGAGACTGAGTAAGGAACCAGGATCCTTACTTTGTAAGTAACCTCATTCTGTGTAAGAGGAGGGCACAGAGATTTTGTGAGTGCTACAGCCACCCTGGAGGGTGTTGGGGGTGGCCTGTGTACAATATAAGGTAGGAGAAGAGGCTTGTTTCCCATTTGCTCTGGCTGCTGCCTTGAGGTGTTGCCCCACTGTCATGGCACCCTACCTTAGAACCAGCCAATTATGGACTAAAACCTCTAAACATTGTAAGCTAAATATACCTTTTCTTGCTTCATGTTGGGTGTAGGGCATTTTGTCCCAGCAACAAAAGAAAAGTAAAAGTAACTAAGACAGAATTTTGTACCAGTGGAGTGAGGTCATTGCTGTGACTATACCTGACCATGTGGTTCAAGAGCCTTTGGGAACAGCTTGTGGGAAGAGTTTACAAAGGTTCAGAGATGTTGCCTGAAAGAGTAGAGCTAGAATGGCTTAGGCTGTTTTGCATGGGAGATTCTGGTTAGAGCTTAGGAGACCAGAAAGCTGATAGAAATCCTGCCAGTAAAGCCCAGTCTCAGGGGGAAGTTTCTGCTGGGAAGGATTGAATTGTTTGCTGAAGTCCAGATGATGTGTGTTATGACTTGGCAGAAAGTTTGTCTGCATTTTGCTCATGTCCAAAAACTTTGCCTGAGACTAAAATTAAGGACAATGGGCTAATTAATTTGGCATAAGATATTTCAAGGCAATCAAATGTTGAGGCAGTAGCATAGTTATTGTTGGGGGCTTTTAACCAGATTTATGTTGTTAAGAGCCAGGAGCCCAGCAGAATGATTTAAAACATTGTGATTTTGGCCAGAAAGCTGTGGACTGTAAAGATAGAGCTGAGATTATGATTGCTGAGAAGAAACAGAAAAATAAAAAAGATGACCTATAGGCATCACAGGGAGAGGTAGTGGGTCTCCACCCTTTGCAGCCTCAAAACTGCAAAAGAGAAAGGCTTTGCTTGAAGTAGAAAGCCACAAAGCACCATGTTCTAGAATGGTGGTGGCAGCCACACCAGGTCCCAGAATGGCAGTGCCATAGAAGCATTTGTTCCTCACAATCAGGTTTAGAGTGCCCAGCAATCTAGGCACTCGACCTCTACAGCCAAGAGTGGGAAAAGCCAGGCTACTGCTCCAGCTGGCAGCAGACCTTGGCAGCATCCATGTATCACTGATTTTAGGTGCATTCAGAATGCACAAGTTCTGAGGTTGAAAAGACTTCCTCTCCAATTTCAGAAGGCCTGGGAGGCCAGGCAGTGTGCCCCTGAGAGGGCAGTGTGTGAGGTTGTGAATGTGAAGCCAAAGGTGCTGTGGACAACCCACAAGTTTGGAAAAGCCAGGAACATGGATCATCTAAGGAAACCTGCAATGAGAGAGAAAAGCCAGTCTAAGACAGAAACTGTGGAATCAGTAACCACCAGAAGTACTATAGGGGTAGAATTACACAAATCCTTTGGAGCTCACAATTTGCCACAGATTGCCTAAAATGGTGCACATGGAACTGCACAATTTAATGTTTACTCTGCTGGATTTTGGATTTGCTTTGGTTCCAAAGATTTGTATTCCCCTATTTGTAACTTCTGGAATGGTAATGTCTATATTGGGCCATTGTATGTTGGCAGTGTTTAACTTTGTTTACATTTGGACAAGGTCTTGCAGCTAAGAGTTTGCCTTCTGTCTCAGAGGAAACTTGAAATGAACTTTTCAGTAATGCTGAAACTGTTAGGACTTTGGCAACTCTTGCAGAAGGACTAAATGCCTTTTTGCATAAAGGGATGTGCATGAGTCTTTGGAGGTCTAAAGACAAAATGTTTCGTTTCTAAAGTAATATAATGTTGATAGACTTAATGTTGGTTCTTAAGGATTGTCAAGCTGTGTAACAGTGTTTCAAATTGCAAAATGCTAAAAATAAGCATACCTTTGTATCTGGAGGCTTGTTTAAAGAAATGTATCTGGTTGCCAAGTTGACAAGGGGTGGATAGTTATGGTTGACACAGTGTGGTCAAATTGAGAAGCTTAAAAGTTTAACTGAGAGGCTGAGCAGGGAGCCAGGATCCTTACTTTGCAAATATCCTCATCCTGTGCAAGAGGAGGGCACAGAGATTTTGTGAGTGCTACACCTGCCCTGGAGTGGGGGGTTTGGTCTATGTGCAATATAAGGGAGGATAAGAGGCTTGTTCCTGTTACTCTGGCTGCTGCCTTGCAGTGTTGTCCCAGTGCCATTCCAACCTGCCTTGTAGCCAGCTGATTATGGACTGCAACCTCCACAAATAGTGAGCCAAGTAAACCTTTCCTTCCTTCCTCTTGGGTGTCAAGTATTTTGTCCCATCAATGAGAGAAAAGTAACTAAGACATGTAGTTTCTCTTGAGTGAGAAACCTAAAGTGTAAATAAGAAGAAAATGGAGGATAGCTATTAGGACATAGGAAGAATTTATTTTTCCCCTTTTTACAGAGGCAAATAAAGCAGTTTTCCTCCTTCTCATCCTCCTCCACTTCCTCCTCCTCTTCCAGTCTGTAGTTCATTTTAATATGGTAATTATTCAGATAAATCATTTTCCCTCACACTCCTTTGGAACTTAGAAATTATCTAACACGTGTCACATCCATTATTCTTTGCCCTTTAGAATACTTAGTAAGATGGACAGTGCACGTTAAGTAGAGATGGCGGTCAGCAAGGTATCTTAACATGTGATACTAAGTGCTTCTTTGTAGTATGATAAGAAATATTTCAGAGCACTTTCATTTTGGACTTTACTATGATAGGATATTTTATTCAGTTTACTTTCCCTTTAAAAGAATACAAGTTTATTTAATGAAGCAAAAAATATGGTCTCTGTTTTGAAACAGCACAGCTTGTTCTTTGTCCAGATGAGGGTTCTTTCCGCATACTCTGGTACATTGTGTAACTGGGTGTTCAGCATGTCAGCTTTTCATTTCCATCATTACTAAAGGGATTTTATGCAGAAAGCTTCATACTGATTATCTAAACTGACAGATTATTTTGACTGCTTCTTCCCTGTTTATAATGGGGCCTTTGGGGTTCTTACCATCAGCTGCTAGTTCCTCAGGGAATTCACTTTCTCTGTCTACTTCCCTCTGTGCTATTGAATTTTTCTTTTAAATCTTTTTTTCCCATAAACTTCTTGCATTTGTAATCATTTCCACTTTGTGAATTTAGCTGGTAACTATCAAATGCAAGCATGTTTATTGCTGTTTTACCTTCTTTGTAAAGTGTGCCTTTTATCATGACAAAATAGTTTTTAGTGTTTCCTGCCTTTAATTTTAAATTACAGCATGTGCATGTGTGATGCAAACAGACAATTTTATTTTATTTTTCACTTGCCTATTTGATAACTCCTTTATTATTGATTTTAAGCATGCTTCTCTGGCTGCATTTAAATGGATGATTTTGAGCTTGATCTTTCAATAATGATCATCCTTTATCCAGACAAAGGACAACAGTTGGATATAGTTATTGGTTTTCCGTTCTTTTATTTTATTTTAAGTTAAAGATGTCTTTCCTGTATTTACTTTTGCTTTTGCATGATTTCATAAAGTTCCATGTTTTCCTTGTGCATTTTGATATTCTTACTAAGATTTCATTTTATTGTTTTTCTGTCCCTATATTAAAAGATACATATTTATCCACTGTTTAAGAATAAAATATTTTCCCAATGAGGGCATACCATTTTGACACCAACATGGTTTGTGTTACAATCTTACTACCATAGAACATAAGGAAACAATGTTATTGTACTTCTTCCTTATGTTCTCCTTTTATAGTTCCTTTCTTTCCCATTCATTTTTCTTTCCCATTCATTTTTTCCTGAATTTGTTAAAGTTTTTCTTTTATTTTTTTTTTAAATTCTGGACTATAATTGAAGGTTTTTTATAGTTTAAAATGTTCCTTCTGCTTAAATTGTGCTTAAAGTTTTGGCTGTCTATTTTGGGTAATGTATTTGATGTAGGTATTTTCTCAAACATCTTTAGGAGGAATTTATTGTATTTTAGCACAATTCAAATCTTTGCTCATGTGGTGTAATGACTATTACCAGTAGATGTATGATTTTTTTATTTGCTTTGGTAAAAATGCACAAAATAAATAAATATGGATAAAGTAAGATCTCCTGATACCTATTCCATGTGAGATAGTACTTTAGATGCAGTTTATGCCTTAATAAATATGACTCTAATCAGTAATGTTACTTTTTTTTTCATCTTATGAATGAGAACACTAAACCACAGAGAATTTGCAACAGTGACTCAGTCTGGGAGATGATAGTGTCTAGATTCTCCAATCTTGTTTTCTTTAGAATATCAACTCCTTCAATGATATCTGGCTTCACTTTAGCAGCAGTTGTCATTCAGTATCTTTCACTGCCTTTTCAATTGTGATGACTTTACCATTCTCATTACCAGAAGGAAACTGGAGGATGTTTGGGTTCTTGTGTAACAGAAATAGATTTTGTGCTTGAAATTTTGAGTGGTTCTTCATCCTCTTGAGTTGGGTACTAACTTGAATCACTGCTCATCAAGCAATGCTTTTAACTTCTTAGCAGATCCTTATCTCTTTGAATGCAAGAAACTTAGCATTTTCAAAACACAGAATTGAGTTCTATGTACATAATTGCAGGCCCTGGAAGCATCTTCTATTTTTTGCTCAGTCTTCTTTGTAGCTTCCTCCTATTTCAGTTACTATGAGACCCTCCAGGCTAGAACCCTGTCTCTTCTTCTCTGGTTCTACACCTTCTCTTGAAACTCTTCTCTTTGGACCAGTGGCATAGCATCCTCCTCTGAGAAAGAAAGGTCCCAGAAAGGTTCTGAGGATCTTATGTCTAAGCTGTGTCTTTGCCTGCATGCCCAATTCATAACAACCTTCAGGTGGTACAGATCTTGCTGATAGCGGGGAGTGGCCAGGCTATGGCATGGGACCCACGAAAATTACAAGACTTGTCCTCAGGCAGTGAGGAAACCAGAACTCCAGGAAGGCTCCCTTCCCAGTTGACCCTCACTGGGGTTCCGAGCCTCCCTGAGCATCCATGAGCAGGGTCTCTTGTGGGGACTCACAATTCTGCCCTGCCATGCCATTAATTTGGGAAGTTGAAATGAAATGATTCAAAATGGTTAACTTTCACATTGATTTTTCTTTTCTGCATTTAATTTTATTTTTCTTTAGTTGATCTATAAAAACATAAAATTTGTGCCTATTAATAAGCTAACATGTTATTCTTTGACACATGTATACACTATTTAAGTCAGAGTATATACACTCAAATATATCCATATATATATTATATATATGCTCAAACAATTATTTCTTTTTTTATTTAAGCGAAGAAAAAACAAAAACAGACATATAAAACAAAGACAACAAGCAAAAGAGACAAACAAAAGACTAGAGTAAATACACAACAGTAACACTGCAGGTTTACAAAATTGGATGATAGAAACTTGACAATGGTTGCAATACTGCGTATCATTATCTTTAAAATGGTTACTTATATTAACAGATATAGACATGTAAAATTATTCTAATCATATGAGTATTAACTGTTCTTTCTCAATAATGAATAGATTCAACAGTGTGTTCATTTTAGTTATCTTACATATACATATATACAGGTTTATATCTTTTCCTCTTCCCTTTTCTCTTTCCGCCTTTTCCCTTCCCAGTTACTTTTGCTCTTTGAGCTGTTTTTTACCCTTACATAGTATTTATTATAGATTTTGGATCATATATACTTTTCCGTTTCTTACACTAGGGAGAAAATACGGTATTTACACATGTGGGCCTAATTTATCTCACTTACGAGTATGGTCTCAAGTCGTGACCGTTTACCTACAAAAGTCTCAATGTAATCTTTCTTAAACAAACAATTATTTCTTTAGGATAAAAACATTCAGAATCTTTTCTCCTAGTTTTTTGAAGTAGACTGCATCTAGTTCTTATCTTCTCTTCAAGAATGCAAGAAAACTTTACACATATCTGTCAGTACTTATTTATCTACGCTTTCCCATACACAACCCCAAATTATCCCTAGCTTCTGATAAGCAGCATTCTAGTCTAAACCTTTATGAGATCAACATTTTTAAGCTTCCATGTAAGCAACATCCTGTGTTACTTGTTTCTTTCTCTTTGTGTATCTGGTTTATTTACTTATTATAAGCTCTGGTTCTGCAGTTCCATGTAGTTGTTACAAATGACTGGATTTATTATTTAGGACTGAGTAGTACTTGATGGTGTATGTGCATCAGATTTTCTTTACTCACTCCTCAGATGATGGAGAGTAGATTCTTTCAGCTTATATACCATTGCCAATAGTGCAGAAATACAAATGAGAGTTTAGTTGTTTTGCAGGCACTTTGATTTCATTTTTTTGAGTATGTACTAAGAGTAACATCAAAGGATCAAACGATAGTTCTATTTTGACATTTTTTGTGAAACTTCATACTATTTCCATAATTACTGCACTAATTTGCATTCCTACTAACAGTAATATATTTTGTCTATTTGATAATAACTGTTCTTACTAGGATGAGGAGATACTGTGGTTTTGATTTGCATTTTCCTAATGATTATAAATGTTGTATATTTTTATATCCCTGCTGGGCACTTGTATGCCCTATTCTGAGAAATGTCTATTTAGTCTATTGTCCAATTTTTAATAGGACAATTTGTAGTTTTGATGTTGGGGCTTTAGACTTTCTCATGTATTCTGAGTATTGTCTCTTTATCATGTATACAGTTTGCAAATATTTTCTCCTATATTCTATGATGTCTCTTCATTACAAAGACTTTTTCCTTTGCTGTGCAGAAAATTTTTAGTTGGAGTAGCCACATTTGCTTTTTTGCTCTTTTGTGTTTTGTTTTTTGGTTTGGTTTGGTTTGGTTTGGTTTGGTTTTGGTTTGGTTTAGGTTTTGTTTTTTGCTTTTTTGCTTTTGTTTTCTGTACCACTGGTTTCTTATCCAAAAAATCCTTTCCATGACAACATGCTGAAATGTTTCCTCTATTTACTTCCAGTAGTTTATTTATTTTAAGTGCTATATTTTAATACAGTTTGAAGTGATATTTTCCCTATTGTTCTGCATGTAATTTATCAATTTTCTTATTACCATTTATTTTAAAAGGACTCTTTTCTCCAATATGTCTTTGTAATAACTTTGTTTAAAAAAAAAACAATGGGCTGTAGACGTGTCGACAACAAACATTGTCTAGAATAAAGAAGCTGAAAGTTGTTGTTAAGATCTGGAACAAGACAAGGATGTCCTGTTATATTGCTTTCATTTACCTGATTTTTTTTCTCTCTCTCTGTCTTTTTGAGACAAGGTTTCACTCTGCAGTTCAGGCTGGCCTTGAATTCACTTTGTAGCCCAGGCTGGCCTTGAACTCACAGTGATCCCCCGCCTCTGCCTCCTGAGTGCTGGGATTACAGGCATGTGCATACCTGATGTATTCATCAGAGCAATTAGACAGAGAAATAAAAAAAGGGTGTTCACACTGGAAAATAAGTGAACTCATCAGTATTTATAGATAGCATGATTTCATATATAGAATACCCATATAATTCCACAAAATTTGAGAAATAGTAAATAAATTCATCAAAATTGTGGGATAGAAAATCAGCATACGAAAATAAATGGCATTGCTACATACCAATAGAAAATGATCTGAAATTGGAAAAATGGTTATCACATTTATAGGAGAAAAAGAAGGCCAGGAATACATTTAATTAAAGATGTGAAAGGTTCAAATGATCTCTACAGTGAAAATTCTTTGCCTAAAAAAATTGAAGAGGCCATGAAAACATATTTGGGGATTGAGAATCAAAATTGTTAACTGTAAATATTCTAAATATTTTGTCCATACTATACAAAATGATGTACTGACTCAATGAAGTGTCTCTCAAAATACCAAGGACATTTCCTATCAAAACACAAGTTAGAAACAAGAAATTAGATTCCCTGTAGAAATACCTAGTATTTGTAAAGTAAATTAGAAATGCTTAAATTTGTAGAGAATTACAAAACATCCTGTATGAACATACAATCTTGAGACAAAAGAAGAAAGTTGGTATTTCAGTACCTGATTTTAAAATATAATTCAAAGTATTTGTAATCAAAAGAGTCTAATATTCACATCAATATTGGCTACACAGTCATGGAAGAGACCAAAACCTAGAAGTAAACACACAAATTGATATTAAATTTTGTGTTACATAACCTGATTTGTCAACAGCAAAGGAAATGCACAGAAAGTTTTAAAGGTAGAGAGCTTCACAATTTTTATGATAATCAAATATATCATTCACTCCAAGAATGATGAGGTAAATTGTTGCTTACTTAAAATGTTACATCATGTTTCTCTGTTTCTCTCAGTATATACAACAGGGACTGGGGATACAGCTCAGCAGCATAAGTGCCTGCCTGGCAAGTGCAAGGTCCTGAGTTCAATTCCCAGCACCTAAATAAATAAATAAAATATTCTCAACATAATTTTCTACTTGACTACTTTAACTTTGTCTTGAGTTTTGAGCTATGGCTACTTTTGCACTAAAATAATTGTATTATAAAATGAAGTACTCTTCTTCAGACACAAAATTATTTATCACTACCACTGAGTTGTGATACTTTTCTATTTAATGTTTAATATTCAAACCACTTAAAGTGTATATAATATAGTGTAAACATTTATGAATTTAATCAAATTTATCAGCTGCTCTTGATTGTGTAGAATGGAAATGGATGAAACATGAGAAAGAATACGAAGATTGTGAGAATCATGAAACAGACCTAGTCTCCAAGAAATTCTCAAAGGAGAGAAAAAAAGTTAAAACACTGAGTTTGTTGCTTTGAGTTGTCAACAATGAAATTCTTCAATTTTTGAACAGAATTCTTTCAAATATTTCTGGATTGCAACCACTTAGTGTATAGTTCTATTCCTATAGCCATCTCTATGCTAAGATGAATTGCAAAATAAACAACTCTCGCTAGTGACAAAAATCAAAGTTTTTAATGTTTCAGTTTAAAAAATTTTAGCAACTTCAGTAAATATAATTGACAAAATTTGAGTTATTAAATGTTATCTGATGTAATTGCCAAATACTTGAATAACTGTAAAATTTTTCTAAATTTCTGTTTGTGGTACCTATTGATGAAAATAAACACAATATATGTTATAACTGAGTTATGATTATTGGGTTGCGAATGATTAGTCACTCCTGCATAAATTTATTCCCTTATCTAAAAAATTTCTCAGTTTCATGTATTATGGAAAGAAATTTTCCAGAAGTAACTTGTTTTATGTAGACATTAAGGAAAATCAAGATAGTTAGCATGCAATTCTAAAGGTCAGTGTGTGTTGTTTTATTATTCAGTCATCTTTTCTGTCAAATTAATTCAACACAAATTAATAAAATTCCATTGAAACACAGAAGAAAAAATTATTGCTGTATATCTGTAGATTTATCATTACTAGGACAGAATGCTTAACACTGCCATGCTTGCATAAGATAATAAAACTGACATTTTTAATGTAAGTGATGCCGTTTTTCTTTCTATGTAAAAATATATAATTGTTCCATAAATAAAGCATGTGTCATTTATAAAATTAACTTCTTTAGCAAGAATATTTTGTCAAAAAATATTATGCTAACAGAGTAAACTCAAAAATCTTACTGTGGTCTAACATTGGCTATCTTTTAAATTGTGAAATGTCTTAAAGTTTGCCCATAATCACTAAAGATAGTCTTCTGCATTTCATTTGTGTATTCACATGAACCTCTGGGTCCACGGTTTTAGTTCCTCAGCTTACTCAGTTTGACATTGAAAGCCCTGGATCAATCTTCTGCAAGATAATTGTATGAATATAGGGCCTTCCTAAATTTTGAATCCATTTGGAATCCATCCTGCTGCCATTAATTTATTTAAAGCAAATGTGTATTTTCTTTAATTGTGCATACACTTGATAAAGCATGACAGAAAGGGAAGAGATCAAAAATAATAACTGGTAGCTATATTATTCTATGATTTAAACCCTAAAATTACAATTCAGTTGTTACCTGAATATTTTTGTTGCCAATTTATCATGTGGAGGAGAAGGAAAATTTATTAATAGGAAATTAAATTAAGATATGAAATAATTATAGTTTTAAATTTGGAAATACACAAAAACTCACAGATTCACTTCCTGGGCTTTAATTCATTATCAAGCATTGGCAAGTTTACTTTGTTCCTATCATTCATTTCTTTAGATAAAACTATAATATCTTAACTGCCCTGGGTTAAATAGCTCTATTTATTGATGTTTCAGTATGAAAGTGAGTAATTGATAGTTTTTAAATTGCTAAATTTTGCATAAGAGATTTAGTTGGTTTGATTATTTATAATAATAATGAGAAAAAAACTTTTGTTTGTGTATAAGTGCATGTGTGTGTGTGTGTGTACGTGTTACATTGTAGGGGTAGAATTTCAAAGCCACTCTTCACTGTGTGATTCTACACCTGGCAGGTGCACATAAAAATTTTGCTAATAAGCTTTCTCAAGATGCTCTAAGACAGCAGAGCCAGGTGGCAAATTCCACATCATATTCATAATGCAATGTCCTTCAGCATTCAGCAAGGAGAACAATCTTCTTTATACTTCATTACAGTGAAATATAGTCAGATCAATATACATGATTGAAACAAAAGATGAAAGGAAATTATTCATGACATCATCACCAGAAGCAATTAGTTGTTCTGACATGACTGTACTATTAATAGCTCAAGGATTATAAAGACAATTAAAGGTCTCAGCAGTTTAAAAACATATTTTAAAACATTTTATTTTTCTTAGTTCAGAATAAAGTGTCTTTTCTGTTTTCTTTATCAAGTATAACTATTGTAATTAAATGAATAAAGGAAAGTTGTTTCTATTAGTAAAATGGTGAAATTTGCAAATTCATCACTTGGTTTGTACATATTTCTATGAACACATATAAAATATACATGAAATTGTGGTATCTCAGGTTGTAATCAAAGTTTCTAAATTCACTAAAAAATAGCATGATGGGACAGAAGTAATATGAATATAATATCTTATAAATTCTATTATTAATAAAATCATATCACAGAATAGAAAAGTATATAGTATAATTAGAGTTCAAATAATATAATACTGTATTTGTTTATAAAATATAATTATGATCTAAAATTTAAGGATAACAATAACCACATAATGATAATCAAATTTTATCTGTGGTAAAGCTGTCAGGTGAACCAAATGAAATTTTTAAAATTCATAGAGAATACATAAACTATTTAACTATCCAAGCATTAAGTTATCAAAAAAATCTGTCTCAGTCACTTTCCCCATTTCTGGGCCACAATACCAGAAACCCACAAATTAAAGGAGGAGAGGTTTATTTTACTCACATTTTCAGTCTATAGTCAGCTCCTAGAAAGGAAGTACATAGTGGGAAAATTGGTGGGAGAAAGCTGCTTATATCATGGTGGGCAGGAAACAGAGAGAGAAGTGAGTAGCCAGGAAGGGAGATAAACTTTTCCAGATCACACTCCAATGTTTCACCTTTAACATTGGTGGTAAGACTGGAACTTTGTTTTATGTTCTGCAATTTCTAACATTGCTATCTGATTTGTTTCTCATAAACTCAATGCTTCATAAGACAATGTAAATTTTTATCTGAAAACTCAGCCTATAATCTACAGCAAAATAATATTTTTCTTCTTATTACACAATACCTTGATGATGAATTTATTTTTAGCTAATAGAAAAGTCAAACACTGTAGTCTAAAGTGTTCTACAATGTTGTATGGAAACTGTTCATAAACATGCCATGAATATCTCAAGGCCATATTAAGCCATGATTCAAATTTGTAGTTAAACTACAAAAACATAAAATGAGGTAATAAATGTGCAGAAATATTTTAAAAATACACAAATGTATTATGAAAATTTGTATTAATGTGTTAATGTATTATAGAAATGTTCAATGCATTATAGAAAACATCAGTTTGCTTTCTTCTTGTGACTCCATACCCATTCTCTAACCATGAGAAGTATGTTAAATATATAGTTAAAATATGATATATTTATGTATCGATTTCCTACAGTTGCAAACATATATTGACAAAAATGGGAAAGAAATAAAATAAAGCAATAGTATTTCATGTTATGCTTGTCTTTCTCAGAGCAACACGAAAGTCTCAAGGATAGGAAATAGCTAATTTATTAGTTTCCTTTTGTGGCTTTTTTTCCATTTTCCCTTTTAGAAAAGTTGATATATATATTCTTAATAGAATGATACAATGAAAAGAAAAAAGACAGAATTGTATTTTCGCTTCCAGAACATCCACATATGCTAGCTTGATGTCTTTAATATTACTAGCATACATATCAGTAAGCAAGAACTGGAATTTAGAGTTATTTATTGCTATTTGCAGTACATTCAACCACACTTTTGAATGTTTGTTAATATTTTCAATAAATTTATATAAAATGGTTTATTTAACAACTTAAGTAAATATAGACCTAATCATTAAGATAAGAGGATAAGATCATTTCTCTGAAGGCATTAGAGATGGAGTTTTGCTACCATTAATAATATTCAAATGATTTTGTTGAACATGTTTTATAAATGTCTGCAAATGTAATTATTTTGTTTACATAATGTACATAAAGAGAATTTTTATTTTTTAATTACTTTTGAGTCTAGAGCATGCATGCAGTTCATTTTAGTTTTGAATTTAAATATGCATTGTGGTAGGCAGGCTAATGATTTCACAAAGATGTCTATGTCTTAATCCTTGGAGTCTATGTATGTGCTATCATGCATGATGAAGTGGATTTACAACTGAAGGTTGAATTAAGACTGATGATAGATAACACTAAAATAAGTAGATTTTTATAGATTATTTGACTGACCCCAGTATCATCATGAAAAGTCAAAAATTGGAAAGGAGTTTGATATTTAAGGAATTCATCCATTGCTCTTGGCATTGAAACTGTAGGG
>RJWM01029058.1:0-24852 GCA_004363535.1 Dasyprocta punctata | reverse complement strand
ATGTCTACAGTGTTCCACGCCACAATATCATAATACACATTCTTCGCACCAGCACATAGGACATTCTCCAAAATAGATCACATACTAGCTCATAGAATATGTGTATGTAAATGCAAGTGAATTGAAATTATTCCATGCATATTATCAGACCATTGTGCAATGAAATTGGAAACCAGAGGCAAAAGAAACCGCAGGATGCCAGGGATTTAGCTCAGTGGCCTAAGCGCCTGCCTGACAGGTGCAAGGTTGTGAGTTCAATCCCCAGTACCAAAAAAAAAAAAAAAAAAAAAAAAAAAAAGAAACTGCAAGACCTTCATAAACATATGGAAATTAAATATCACCCCCCTGAAGAAATCATTGAGTCACAGATAAAATTAAAGTAGAAATTAGACAGTTTCTATGATTAATTGGTAATGCCAATACAACACACTGGAACTTACGAGCAAAATGAAAGCAGTGCTACAAGGGAAATTTATAGCAGTACATACTTATAACAGAAAAAGAGAAAGAACTCAAATAAACAAGTTCATGTTGAACCTCAAACTTCTGGAGGAAAGAAGAGCAAGTCAAACCCAAATCTTGTATGAGGGAGGAAATTATAAAGATTAGAGTGGAAGTTAATGCAGTGGAGACTAAGAAAACAATACAAAGAATCCATGAATTGAAGAGTTGGTTTTTTGAAAGATTAAGTAAAATTGACAAACCCTTAGCCAACTTTATCAAAAAGGCAAAGAAAAGACTCAAATCTATGTAATTAGGAGCAAAAAGAGTGAAATCCTAACAGATCCTGCAGAAATCTAGATCTTCAGTACCTACTTCAACAACCTTCATTTTTTTTTTTTTTTTGAGACAGGCTCTCATTATGCAATTCAGACTGGTCTTGAACTCATTATGTAGCCAAGGCTGGCCTTGAATTCACATTACATAAGCCTCTCAAGTGCTAGGATTACAGGCATGTGCCATCATGTTAGGCTAAGAACCTGTATTCTAATAAAATGGACAACACAGAAGAAATGGACAGATTCCTAGCTACATACAAATCACCAAGTTGAATCAATAAGATACAAAAATTCTAAAAAAACTGATATTAGTCAATGAAATTTAAGAAGTAATTAAGAACCTACCAACAAAAAATTCTCAGGCCCTGACATATTCCTTGCTGAATTCTACAAGAAATTTAGAGAAGACCTATGTCACTACTTTTCAAACTAATGAGATTGAAAGAGAAGCAGTACTATCAAATTCATTCTTGGAAACAAGCATTACCATGATACCAAAACCAGATAAAGATTCAACCAAAAAGAAACTACAGGCCAATCTCCCTAATGAACATAGATGCAAAAATCCTAAATAAGATACTGGCAAACAGAATGCAGTAAATCACTAAGATGATTATGCACCATGACCAAGTGGGATTCATCTTAAGGATACAGGGATGGTTCAACAAACATAGTTCAATAGATGTAATACACCATATTAACAGAGCAAGGTCAAAAACCATATGATCATTTCAATAAATGCAGAAAAGGCATTTGAGAAAGTCAAATGCCCATTGATGATAAAAATTCTACAGAAAATTGGAATAGATGGTCTTTATCTCAGTCTGATGAAAGTAATCTCTGACAGACCAACAGCCAACATCATACTAAATGGACAAAAACTGAAAGCTTTCACTCTAAAATCAAAAACAAGACAAGAATGTCCATTGTCACCATTTTTATTCAATATAGTTCTGGAAACATTTACCAGAGCAATTAGACAAAAGAAAGAAATAAAAAGAATAAGGGTATGAAAGGAAGAAGTGACATTATCATCATTTGCAGATAACATGATACTGTATGTAGAAAACCCCTAATACTCCACCAAAAGACTTCTAGATTTAATAACCAAATTATTAGCATAGTTAATAACTGCATACAAGGCAACACTGAAAATCGATAGCTTTCCTGTACATGAATAACAAACTCACTGAGAGAGAAATTAGGTGAACATCACCTTTCACAATAGCATCCAAAAAAAGTGAAATACCCAGGAATCAGTCTAATGTAGGACGTGAAAGATTTCTACAATGAAAACTACAGTACTCTGAAAACGGAAATTGAAGAGGATATCACAAAATGGAAAGATATCCCTTGTCTTGGGCAAGAAAATTCAAAATAGTAAAATTACCATGCATCTAAAATGATTTTACAGATTGAATGCAAACCTAATCAAAATTTCAACATCATGTCTCACAGAATTAGAGAAAACAATCCTGAAATTCACTTGGAACCCAAAGAGACCTAGAATAGTGAAAACAATTTTGGGCAACAAAGGCAAGGCATGGGGCATCATAATCTCTGACTTGAAATTATACTACAAAGCTAGTGTGATAAGAACAGCATGGTACTGGCAAAAAAAAAAATAGACCTGAGGATCAATGGAACAGATTAGAAAATACAGAAGGATGATAACAGAAAAAATGAGGAAAGAAAAATAAAATGAGCCAGGCGTGGTGGTGCAAGCCTTTAATCCCAGCACTCAGGAGGCTGAGGTAGGAGGAGCGCTGTGAGTTCGAGGCTGGCTTGGGTTACAACACGAGCGCAAGGCCGGCCTGAGCTACATAATGTGACCCTGCCTCAAAAAACCAGGGCCGGGAGTTTGGCTCAGTGCCTTAAGCGCTTGCCCTGGCAAGCGGGAGGTTGTGAGTTCAATCCCCGGTGCTGCAAAATAAAATAAAATAAAATAAAATAAAATAAAATAAAATAAAATAAAATGGAAACAAAGCTATTGTTATGGTTGATACATTGTGTCAACTTGAGAAGTTTAGAAGTTTAACTGAGAGACTCAGCAAGGAGCCAGGGTTCTTACTTTGTAAATATCCTCAGCCTGTGCAAAGGAAGGCAAGGAGATTTGTGAATGCTATACCCACCCAGGGGGAGGGGTATCCTGTGTACAATATAAGGGAGGAAAAGAGGCTTGCTGTCCCCCCTTTTACTCTGGCTACTTTTGCTCAGTTACTGCCTTGAAGTGTTGCCTCAGTGCCATGCCACCCTGCCTTGGAGCCAGCTGATTATGGACTGAAACCTCCTAAAACTGTAAGATAAACAAACCTTTCCTTCCCAGTTTTGAGTATCAGGTGTTTTGTCTCAGCAACAAGTGAAAAGTAACTAAGACAGAATTTGGTACCAGGAGTGGAGTCATTGCTGTGACTATTCCTGACTATGTGGTTCAAGAGCCTTTGGAAATGTCTTGTGGGAAGAGTTTGGAAAGGTTTGGAGATGTTGCCTGAATGCATAGAGTTGGAACAGCTTAGGTTGTTCTGTATGGGAGATTCTGTTCAGAGCTCAGGAGTCCAGAAGGCTGATAGAAAGTCTTCTGGTAAAGACCAGGCTCAGGTTTCTGCTGGAAAGAAGGGCTGCTTTGGTTGTTGTACTCTACATGACGTGGGTTATGGTTTGGCAGAAAGTTTGTCTGCATTCTGCCCATGCCCAGAGACTTTGTATGAGACTGAGATTAAGGGTGATGATTAGTCTGGCGAAAAAAATTTCAAGGCAGTGAAATGTTGAAGCGGTGTCATGGCTATTGTTGGGGGCTTTTAGCCAGATTTATGTTGGAAATCAAGAGCAAAGAGCCCAGCAGAATGATTTAAAATGTGAATTTGGCCAGAAAGAAAGCTCCAGTAAAGCTGGGGGACTGTAAAGAGAGGGTTAAGATCTCCACTGATGAGAAGGAACAGGATAAAAAAGGTGGCCTGGGGGCATCTCAGGAAGAGGCAGCTGGTCCCCATGCCTTGCAGCCTCAAAACTGCAAAAGTGAAAGACTGCTTGGAGGAGAAAGCCTCAGAGCATCATGTTCCAGAATGGTGGTGGTAGCCACACCAGGTTCCAGAATGGAGACAGTATAGAGAATCTGTTCCTCAGAATCAAATTCAAAGTGCCCAGCGATCCAGGCATTTGACCCTTAAAATCAAGAGAGAGGAGAGCCTGGCTACTGCTCCAGCTGGCAGCAGACCTTGGCATTATCCACGTGGTGCAAGGGTTCTGAGATTAAAAAGGCTTCCACCTCTATTTCAGAAGGCCTGGGAGATCAGGCAATGTGCCCCTGAGAGGTCAATGTGTAAAGCTGTGAGTGTGAAGCCAAAAGTGCAATGGAGAACTCAGAAGTTTGGAAAAGCCAGGAACATGGA
Organism: Dasyprocta punctata; assembly: GCA_004363535.1. NCBI lineage: Eukaryota > Metazoa > Chordata > Mammalia > Rodentia > Dasyproctidae > Dasyprocta > Dasyprocta punctata. The sequence goes on along the minus strand of RJWM01029058.1, from coordinate 20,684 downwards.
TCACCTAAGGAATCCTGCAACGAGGAAGCAAAACCATCCCAAGAAAGAAGCTGTGGGAGCTAAAACCACCAGAAATGCCATGGAGATGGAACCACACAAGCCCTTTGGAGCTCACAATTTGCCACAGATTGTCTCAAGTGGTGCACATGGAGCTCCAGGACTTAATGTTTGCCCTGCTTGGTCTTGCTTTGGTTTCAATGCTTTGTATTTCCCTGTTTGTAACTTTTGGAATGGTAATGTTTATCTTATGCCTTTACATGTTGGAAGTGTTTAAAGGAAGTGTTTAACCTTGTTTTCATTTGTACAGGGGGTTACAGTTAAGAGTTTGCCAAAGATCTTGGAGGAGATTTGGCACTTGGGCTTTTCAGCAATGCTGAAATTGTTAGGACTTTGGCAACTTTTGCAGATGGACTAAAAACCTTTGGTATAAAGGGATGTGCATGAGTCTTGGGGGTCCAAGGACAAAATGTTGTTCCTAATGTAATATAATGTTGACAGACTTAATTCTGGTTCTTAAGGATAGTTAAGATGTGTTATAATATTCAAGTTACAAAATGTTAAGAATAAGGATGACTTTGTATCTGGAGGCTGATTTAAGAAATGTGTCTCGTTGCCAAATTGACAAGGGGTGGATTGTTATGGTTGATACATTGTGTCAACTTGAGAAGTTTGGAAATTTAACTGAGAGACTCAGCAGGGAGCCAGAGTTCTTACTTTGTAAACATCCTCAGCCTGTGCAAAGGAAGGCAAGGAGATTTGTGAATGCTACACCCACCCTGGATGGGGGAGGTGTCCTGTGTACAATATAAGGGAGGAAAAGAGGCTTACTCTCCCCCCTTTTACTCTGGCTGCTTTTGCTCAGCTGCTGCCTTGAAGTGTTGCCCCTGTGCCATGCCACCCTGCCTTGGAACCAATTGATTATGGACTGAAACCTCCAAAAACTGTAAGGTAAATAAATCTTTCCTTCCCTAATTTTGGGTATCAGGTGTTTTGTCTCAGCAACAAGTGAAAAGTAACTAAGACAGCTTTGTATATAAGGAGGGGCAGAGAGATTGAAGGGAGGGGGAGAGGAATGGGAAAAAAAGAGGAATCAATATATGTCATGTACTGAGAAAAATTCCCTATGATGAATGTGAACATTATGTATGTCTAAATTGTACCAATAAATTTAATTTTTAAAAAAGAGGCTGGGGATGTTGTTTGGTGGTAAATATCCCTGAGTTTGATCCTTTTACCACAAAAATCAAGAACAAAAACAAACAAATGGAAAGAAAAAAAAAGTGCTGGAAAGATTGGACATTCATTTGCAGCACAATGAAACTATACTTCTGTATTAGTTATTTTTCTTGTTGCTGAAACAAAAATATACCCAAAGTTAAAGGAAGAAAGATTTATTTAGTTCACAGTTTGTAAAGGTTTCCATCCATAATAGGCTGGCTCCGAAGCAAGGTGGTGTGGCAAAGGGCAACAGTTCATAGTGGTGTAAGACAGCAAAAGCAATGAGGGGAAAGAGAGAGAGAGAGAGAGAGAGAGAGAGAGAGAGAGAGAGAGAGAGAGGACATCTTTCTGTCCCTTACATCATATGCAGGCTACCTGCACTAGGGTAGGTGTAGCAATCACACCCTTAATCTCAGTATTGGACCATGAATCAATCACAAACTCTAGAAGCCCATCCCCATGACTGCATGAGACTTTGGGGGAACATCTAGACACAAATCATAATACCTTCTATGTCTCATCTTGTACAAAAATAAACTCAAAATGAATTAAGGAGTTAAATGTAAGCCCACTAGAGGGAAACAGAGGGGAAGCATCTCATAAAATTGGACTAGGCAAAGATTTTTTTGGCTAAGGCCTCAAAAGAATAGGCAACAAAATGCAAAAATAGACTAACAGGATTATATCAAACTGAAAGTTTCTGTAGAGCAGAGGAAACAATGCATTCACAGCCTATAGAATGGAAGATAATATTTATGAAGTATGCATCTCATGGGGTTAAAATCTAGGATATATAAATCACCTGAACAACTCAGTAACAAAATAATAAAGTTTTTAAACAGGCAATATATAAAAATAGAAATTTCTCAAAAGAAGACATGCAAGTGACCAAAAGTATATGAAAGGAGTCTTCAACATCACTGATCATCAGGGAAATGCAGATCAAACTACAATGAGCTATCACCTCACTCTAGTTATAAAAGCTGTTATGAAAAAGGTAAAAGTTAGCAAGTGTGGGCAAGGATGTGGAGAAAAGGGGACCCTTGCATACTGTTGGTGGGCATGAAAGTTGGTTCAGCCATTATGGAAAATGCTATGAAGGGTTCTCAAAAAATTAAAGATAGAACTGTAATCTGAGCCAGCAATTCCACCACTGGAGATGTATCTGAAGGAAATAGAATCATTACATCAAAAATATATCTGCATTTTCATGTTTATCACAGGACTATTCACAATATCCAGATACTGATTCAAGCTAGGTGTCCCTTGATGGATGAGTGTGGTGCATATACACAATATAATATTATTTGGCCATAAAAAGGAATGGAATCACGTTATTTCAGCATGAATGAACCTGGAAGGCATTATATTAAGTGCAATAAGCCAGACACAAAAAGACAGGTACTCCAGGATCTCACTTACATGTAGAATCTAAGAGAGCTCATCCCACAGAAGCAAAGAATAGAACAGCAGTTCCACCAGAGACTGGAGAGGGGGGAGGGCAGCTGGATCAATGGGTATAAAGTAATAACTAGGTAAGAGGAATAAGTTGCATCGTAACATGACAGTACAATGAAGTAATGCATCATAAATGGGTAGAAGAAAGGATTCTAATGTTCTCACTAAGAAAAAATGATAAATGTTTAAGATGGTGGACGCACTTATCATCCTGATTTGATTATTATATGATGTATACAGGTATCAAAACATCTCATTGTACTCCATAAATACGTGAATTATTATATGTCAATTAAAAATAAAAAATATCTGCTTAAAAGTAGTAGGTCACTTCTGCTTACCTTTCATTGGTCAGAACAAAACATACAGCCATATATGAGTCCACAGTGTGAACAGTATAACCTCCTCCCTGGAAAGGCCACTAATGTGGTGGAGAATTTACCAGTTACTATGGAGACATTTTCTCTTAGACATATGGTGTAAGGACAGAGGTTGGAGTGGTCACAACACTGAGGGCTGTCACTGGCCACTAGTAACATTTTATATTTAACCCCATATACTGTAAAAATACTATATTTTCCTCAATCATGAGATAATAGGACTTAAAAGAATTCAAGTACAAGCACACTTAGTTTGATCCCAAATTTAGTCAGTAATCCAAGGCAAGCCTGGAATGTGAGATATTTAGGTTCCTACATAAGGTTCCATGGCTTCCATAAGGGACGCCTTGAGCATATTGGCAGAGTCAATGACGTGACCTAAGGAACTGAACCCTTGGCTCTTCAGTCTGCTCAAGCTCTTTATAGCTGGAAAGAACTAGCCCATTGACAAGATTGGTAGTGGCCACACAGGCTCAGAGAGAGCTGGGGAGCATGATGAGCACATACATGCTCCAGACTATATTTTTTCCTTCTTATTAAGGCTCTGGAGACATGAGCATGACAACATTTTGGCAGCTGGGGCTGTAGCCATGTGCGAGGAGAAGTGATTTGCATGAGCAATGCAAAACCACCTGGTTTATAGCAACTGACTCTGAACAAGTTAAATGAATTGAATTCCCAGTTGGATATCAGAAGAGGCTAATTTACACACACACACACACACACACACACACACACACACACACTGAAAAGAATCTTACAGACCCTATAAAACAACACTGTAGTTGCATAGAAATCTACCTCTCAGGAATATTTTGCATTTTTGCTCCCACGATTCAGCCCCTCCTTGATATCCGGCCCCATCCTCGGTTTTACTGGTGAATGTGTAGGAACTTTTTTGATATGACAAGTGTATGGTTGAGACCTCTTTCCTTAACCCCAGCCTTTCCAGGACACCATCATTTGCACCCATCTTCAGTAGTGCAAAGGAGAAAGAGGAGTAGTGTTTTTTGTCCTCTGACCATCAGCAACTAGAGCTCCTTCTAGCACACCAAACTGAAAGTCCCTGGATTCCACCCTGAACATCTTGCCAACTGTCCTGACAAATCTTTTGCAGACTGAAGTTTCAAGTCATTGCTGTAGATTGTCAAATGCAGCTTATGACATATGATGTGCTTTCATGTTCCTTCAGCCTTCTGGGGTCCCTGATCTCCCCTCCAGGTACTAAAGCAAAGCCATATCCCAGCAATACATTTCTTTTCTGGAAGGGTTATCATCAGGGTTGGGTATCATTTGGCATAACTTGGAGAGGCAAGGACATATGTCAGGGTATTAGAAACAGAGCATATGGTTGGGAAAATCACAAAGATGGCTTTATGGTATGGGGAAAGAGCACTAAGCAAGAAACTGAAAACTGATTTTAAGATTGACTTCATCTACTAATGTTGATTATATTGAATTTACTTGGGCTTTTGCCCCTCACTTACTTATTCAGTAAGCACATATTAAGCACTTGACATATGCCATACTGTTTTGGCTGCTGAAGGATAGGGTACATGTTGTGGCCATCCTTTAACATAGCTCATGATGATCCCTGGTCCTGAACTCACAGCCCTATGTGATCCCTTCCCACCAGGAATAGGGTTGATTATATAATCCATAGGATGTTACAGAAATCACAGTGTGTGACAGCATTGTAGATTCTGCATTGCTTTCTCTTGGACTTCAGGGGAAGACAGCGTCCTTGGCTTGAAGGTGCTCAGTGGTGCTTGGAGAGGACCATAGAAAAAGAAAGTGAGGTTTCCTGCCCACAGCTTGCCCTATGTGAGTGAGTCATATTGGACCACAGCCCAGCCAAACCTTCAGATAATTGCATACCTACTGACACTTGATTAGAACGTCAAAAGATGCCAATCCAGAACCATCCCACAAAACTGTTCCTGAATTCCTGACACAGACACAGAGACAATCAGTATTTACTGTTTTAAGCTACTCTGTTTTGGAATACTTTGTTAAGCATAATGGATAACTAATACAGTAACAACTAAGATGTACAGGAATTCTACCCTACCCTTATGGAGTTTGTAGTCTAGTAGGTGGGAATAAACAAGGTAGATGAAAATAAATAAGTAAATAAGTGTCAATTATAAAAAGTTCTCTGTGAAAAAGAAGCAGGGTGCTGAGCTGATATGCAAAGTTCTCTAGTGGGAGTGCTCCTTTAATCAGGATGGCTGGGCCATGTCTTCTTGTGGGTAGATTCTGAGAAGTGACAATATTGGAAGAGTTACTTGGAGCAAGATATAGAAGTTCCACCTTCAGGATGGTGGAACCTCCCTGACTGCTCTTATCTTTGACTTTTTTCATCATTCAAACCTCTCATTTATAATAAAATTTAATTACCTTCATGGGATTGAAAAGGTAGCAGATATCACCCATGCATTAGCATCACGATTCATTCCTTTAAAATATATGTCACCCTGCACGTTCTGGTATAGTCTACTCTTGTTACTTGCCATCGTGGAGATGAAATGGTGAGCAGTTCTTTTTTCACTCACAGTTATGTCCCTGCAATTATCCATTGACAGTGTTTGGTAACTGGGTCTTATTATATAGTCTGATCTGGTTGGCAACTTACGGTGACATCGATAAGAAGATGGAGAAATAAACTTCTACCTGGGTATTTGAAGGTTTTTTGATGAGTGTAACATACCTGGTCCTTGTGTGGGGTCTTGGCGGCCAGGGTTTGAAGTTGGCTCTGTATTCTAACAGCAGCACCAAATCACTGCAGTGTTTTCAGCAGCGAAGCAAAATGGTCTCATCTATTCTTTAAAAAGTTCACTCTGGTTGTTCCCTGGGTCTATGCTAAGTCTCAGGTTTCTAATTTGTAAAACAGGAGCCTGAGACAAAATTTTCCACTCCACTTATCCCCATAAAAGCTCTCCATTCCAGACTAAACATTCCAGTTCTTGTAACCATTCTTCAAACAGCTTAATGTCTTCTCAAGCTTGATCCTTCTCTGAAGAATTTACATGTGATATTGTCTTCTGGATCTGAGGTACTTCAAACCCAACCTAGCACTCCATTCGTGGTTTGTTCAGCATGGCATAGGACAGAGCTGTTGCGTTTGTGGTGAGATTATATTTGAGATGTGTCAGTAGTTACAGTTTTATTGCAAAATCTCTCCACTACAGCCCTGAAGGGTAAATTATGTGAAATCATTCTTTGTTACCCTGAACTGTCCCCAACCCCATTATGCATTCATTGTAGAGCTGGCAACACCTGGGCAGAAAGACTGGAGGTGCATGCAAGGCATCTCTTCTGAGGTGGGTTTGGGGTAAGAGCTAATTGTGATACAGGTATCATCCTTACGAGTGTGGCAAATTCTTTTTAAAACTAGTTACAGAGACAATCTTTGCATTTGGAAACACCAAAGACTTGAATCTTAGTTCCAAAATGAATCATTTGAGAATGATACTAGAGATGAATTTGAAATCGGATGGGTAGTTCTCATACAAAGGATCAGCTCTTCCTGGGGTTCAGATTAAAGATCACACCAGCTAATTTAGATAGGAATGATAACTTCCAACTGGGGTAACAGATAAGTGCCTCCAGAAACAACTTCTTTAGGCAGCGATGCCACAAATGGCTGCCTTCAGAGGGAAGGGGAAAACGGCAGAAGACAGAGAAAAATTTAGGTCAGCCAGAATGGGGCCCCAAAAAAGTCAAGTTCAGGAATAATTTAGCAGATAGGGATCCAGAGACTATGTGGTTTGCCTGACAAATGACATTTACTTTGAAAGTGAAAATGAAATTGGAGAAAGCAAAATTGCTGCATAAGGGGTCCTGGAGATTGAAGAGAAATGATAGCAGAGAGGAAAGGAGCTGTAAAGCCTTCCTAGTTAAGCACAGAATTGGAATGTTATAAATTTTGGGCTATAAAGGGTCACATGAAGATCACACAGATAATGGCTTAATCCCAACCAGCTCCAAAACGATGTTCATTAGCAGAGGATCTCAAACTCATGACAAGTGTGCCCGATCAGACTCACACTGCTTTCTGTTGAAACTGCCCATTCAGGGTGGGGCACTTCAACAGAATAAGACCACTCAATCCAGCAGTTAAGTCAAGGAAAGATAGAAAAAGACTTTCACCCTGAATGTCAAGGGGTCTTGGAAGAGCTACGGTAGGATGGGAGGGGGGAAAGATGATGCATATTGAAACAGAAGAAGCACGTGGAACTGGCAGCATCTCACCCTTGCAAAATAATGATCCTTGGCCACCTAGCAAAAGGCACATGGACCTCTGCCTAGGGACATCTGGGCTTCATTTCTGGTCTAATGAACGACTCTTGGTGAAATTGTCAGACTAGTCATTTCGTCTCTGTGAAACTCATTTTATCCATTTCTGGGACAAGGATAATTATATCTCTTGACTCCTATCTACTTCATAGAGATAAAGGATTGCATTGTGGTTTCATAGTTGTGCTTTTCATTGACATTAACCCTCACAATAATTTCATAAGGTGGCATGGTTGGTTTTATCTTACGGATGAGGAAACTGAGGCCCATAAATGTGAAACCTCACACTCAACAACAGACCTAAGTGGAAGAACCAACACTAGACTAAATCCTGATGTCAAATAGTTGGGTCTTCCCATGATTCCATGGGCATCCAATATATGAGAAAGGTAATTGTATTTGCCTTGGCTGAGATATAGTACACTATGATAAAGAATGCAGGTTTTTGAATAAGCCAATTTTGATTCAAATTATAGCTTTGTCTCTTTCTAGTGTGGTTACTTGGTCACACGAACCTTAGCATCTTTGTTTGCAAAATAGGGTTCAAAATGGTCCTTCAGACAAACTGATTATTCAAAGACCACAGAGTGTTTGATACATCACACAGCAAGTGCTCAATGGACGGAAACTTACTATAATAGCTAACTATGGCAATGTGCTTGATGGAAAAGCGACTGGGGTGAGTGATGGATCTGAAGTCCAATGACATAAGTTTAAATTTTTGCTCTGTCATTTATTAAATAATCAACCTTGAGAAAAGTGTTTAACTTTTGTAAGTCTGTTTCTTCATTTGTGAAATCAGATAAATAACACGTGTCTCATAGCATTGTTGAGAGAACTAAATAAGGTACTCTGGAGGATGGCACACTGTAGGTGGACCTGAATTATCATTCATTATGTTGTTGTAGCTTCCTGATTATTAATTAGTGATCAAGAATAAGGGCCAGAGCCTTATAAAAATGAAGCATTCCAGAAGCTGGTACACCACTTCCCCTTAAAGCGAATCTGTGGTGAAGCAGGGTTATTGGGATGTTAAGGATATTTTTCTCAGTCTTACAGACCTGGAGTCGTATCTGCATTTTGGAACCCTTGGAGTTTCTGTATGTCTTTTCTCTCCATCGTGCTTTGCAGTGAATTCTATTTCATCACTCTCTGAAACAATTGCTTTTGATTCTTACCATCCTTTATTTGCACTTCTATCTATTATTTTACTCACTCTGTCCTTTTCTTCCTCACACTTCCATGATTTTATACACCTATCTGTTCATTTTTTTATTTTACATACATCTCTCCTTGGTGTCAATCTGTGGGACTGTATCAATGGATCAGAGATGATCATACCACTGGGATCTGCTGTGTTGGGAGAACATGAGGATGTGTATAATCCCAAAGTATAAGAGAAGATGACAGAAGGGTCACTATAGGGAAAGGTCACATTTGAGAAACATGGGGAGACACAGTTTGCAGCTATCTGGAAGGTGAATCACGAGGTAGAGGCATGAACTGAATCTGGGTGAGAAAAGGATGCTCATGGTAGCAGCACATTCAAAGACTCACAAGGCTTAGAAAAGAAGTGTTATCCATCCTGTAGGGTAAAAGATGACCAGCTGGCAACTTTAGCTCTGAAACTTATGGTGGGCAGCCTTGCTGGGTTATGTGGGAAGACAGAAAGATGCAGAGTACAAGGAATTGCAAGGAGCCCAGAGACCAGGAGTCATGCTAGCATAAGTTTACGTTCCATCTCCACTGCACACAAGTTGGATGGCTTCACAGAGTTTCACTGTTGGTGAATATGAGGATAACACAACCTTTCTCATAAGAGAGTTGTGGGAGTTCAAATGAAATATCATATGTGAACTGTCTTCCTATGAGACACAGATCAATGGAAATCAGGTAGAGGAAGAAAGGTCAGGGGTAACATGAAAGGAGTGAACAGTCAAACTCTGATGCTGGTGGGCACCAGAGGAGAGGGCTGCATAGTGTCTAGAGTTGATTGCAGGTACTTTGCCCCAAACAAAGCAGAAGGAATGGACCAAAGGGATCGTGTGCAATTGGGCAAGCTGACTAGTAAAAACTGGTAAATGTAACTTGACATCAGTCAATCACTAGCTAATGATGTTGGGTATCTGGAGACATTGTATTTGCATAATCTGTTGTACTGGATATTTACTCAGAAGCAAAGCACTTTAACCCTATGCAACTCTCCCAACACAACATCACAGCAGGAATCATCAATGTAATCTGAACTCTTGTAAATGTGTATCATCTTCTGATATGTGAATCAATCAACTCGTGAAGAAGTTGAACCAATCAGAACTCAGTTGGGCCAGTCTGTTGCACACAGAAGCTGTTCTCAGAGTTTTCAAATTGGTCTGCTGTGAGACTTAATATGGCATTAATATGCAACATCAGCCACCTGAAGAAGTGTGGCATTCCCTAAGATCAGCACGGAGTATGATAATAATGTCAGCATCATGATGGAAATGTCTGCAACAGGACAAGGCAGGGTGCTTGAATCAGGTTCTTCATACAGACAGAAGTGGAAACTGAAGGTGGATCTTGCCGGTGTTTGTGTTTTCTGTGTCTTCTTGGCTCTAGGTACTTTTATTTTCTATTTGGAAACATAAAATTCTCTTTGCTTGGCATAAGTCACATCTGGCAGGATTGGGATGATAGTGGTAGTGGTGAAGTTGACCAGAATTTGTAGTTACATAACCCTGTCCAAGATCTCAATATCCAGACACTCAAATATATTTTCCAAACTGAACAGAAGTTTTTAAAAGAACAGGCTTCATTGGTATTCAATGACATAGGCTTCCTGCTGGTTAAAAGCCAGGGATCATTTCTCAATTTCTATTGCTCTCCTTTCAAAATCTTAGAGGTTCCTATCTCCCAGTCAATTTCTTAACAATAGTATTTCTCCTAGCTCATCTGAAAATGCCCCCCTTTTTTTAGGGTAATGCTCCTTTACACCTTGAGATCAATTACTTTAAAACTAATGGTTGCAGTCAATCCTATCAGTCACCCAGCCTCAAAAAAGGAAAAACATTAGATCATTCATGGCCTAGTCACTCATGTGTCCAAACGTCAGCTAAATCGGTGGTAGGTCATTATGTGACATGGAGAATTCAGGAGCACAGTGGATGTAACTGGAAGAGATTGCACAGGACCTTGAGCATGGTGAAGCCCTTCCTCCAGATGGAAATTCCCATGTATAGTTGAGGATATAGACTTAAAGCTTATGAGAGAGGTATTGCCTGAAGATACCGCTTTGGGAGTTATGATATGGGCACAGACATAGTAGAAACATATGACTAGGTGTTATGGCAAAGAATAGGTACCGAGTGAAAAATAAAAGAGGATCAAAAACTGATCTGCCAGGAACACCAGTATTTAAAGAATGAACAAAAGTTAAGGACCCAAGGAAAGCCACCTACAAGGATGAACATAGAGGAAAGAAAAAAAGAAAAACACTCAAAAGACAGAGAAGAAATTTCTAAGAAGGATATTTCCAATCTTGCCAAATGCTTCAGGTAAATCAGTTAAGGTTAGGCATTGAAAGTTCATAGGGTTTGACATATAGGAGGTAGCTTTAGAGGTAAAGTGATACAACAAAGACAGGTAGCTAAGGTATGCACTTTTTAAGAAAATGATGATGGGATGCAAGATTAGATGGATTAGCTTTGGAAAGAAGTTTCTCTTCCTAAGGAACTGCAAGAGGAGAAATAATAAATAAATAATAAAAAACCTACTAATCTGGGTAGCCAACAGACTGATAAGGGGCTGGAAAGGGGGGAATTTGTATATGGTGACATTTACTATGTGTGGTGGCCGAAAAGGGGAAACATGGGACTTGAGAAAATTTTCAGTGGTTTGGGGCAGGCCTGTGGGAAATGGCAGAGGAGAAATAAAAAGACTGTGGCCAGATGGCTGATTTTGTGAGGTTAAGGTTTTAGAGGTACATGTTGGTAGAGGCAGATTGTGGCCATAAACGAGAGTTCCTAGAATAGAAAAGAAGTCAAAAGAAATAGGTAAAGCAAGATGCTGAAGGGCGAGATGCTGGAAGGGTCTTTCAACAGATCTTAAGGGCATCTGAGATGGCAGCAGGGGCTGGGGGTGGAGAATAAGACTGCAGATCCGTGCCAACATTGAGCAAATGTTGAGCTCATATCTACTTCATGCCAGGTACTGTATGCCATGGTCCCCAGTAAACACAGGGGATGCATTTGAATACAGTCAGTGTGTAAGAGGGCTGGTAATAGGAGATGCTGGGGCAACCTAGTGTCGTGACTCAGGAGATGAGAGAGACTGAATCCCATAGGAATGAGCATTCATGTTATAGGCAGCGAGGGGTGGGTGAGGAGAATCTGGTGCTCTAAACTGTGGGCTGTGTGTTTTAAGGGTGTGGTGAGGAGGATTGTGGGCAGATGAGCCGTCTCCCATGGAGAAGTCTGCAGAGAAGCAGAATCATTAGGGACACACCACGTGCCTGGCCATGTGTTAATCACTTGAATAACGACAGCATTTGGCCCTGTGCTGAGGGTCCCTGGAACCTTTTTGAGCACCCATCTGTGCTGCCAGACCTTGAAAGGTTTACTGTTTCTCTCTGCTCTGTTGGCTAAGCCCTGCTCATACAGGGATAATGAAGGTCTCATTTGCCTCCGACAATATGGTGCCTTTCTGCATAATTTACATGTTTTCTTCAAGGCTCAGACACTAAGTAATGAGGGAACAAATTCTGGTGCAGGGTCTTGCTACTGAGACATGGAAACCCTAACTCTGTGCCTTTATTCTTCTATGGCACCTTCCAGGGCAAGGCTGCAGCCTGGAAAGGTGTCTATCTTGGTCTTGGCAGGCACCTGTTAAAGAGGGGACTTGGATTTCTCAGGGTAACTGGAGGCATCTAAGTGCTAACTCTATGTCACTGTCACCTCCTGAGATTCAGCTGTAGTCAGTAGATTTATAAATACTTCTCTAAGATTGGAGTTTGCTTTCAATTTGTAAGAACATTGGCTATCACTGATTGAGCACTTACTGGTATCAGTCATTATACAAAGAATTTGCATTATACAAACTAATTTTTAAAATGTGCACTACAGCCAATGAATAACTTTGTATATCTTCTTTCTTTCCTCCCTCCCTTTTTTTCTCTTAGCCACTGCCACAGCACCTCCTTAGCTGTTTTTCTTCCATCATTTGGATTCGTAATATTGGTATATTAATAGTGTTTCAAGATTTGCTTATTTATTTATCCGACAATCTTTCATTATATACTAACTCTGTGGAAGGGGACTTCCCGAGTATAGAATCACTGGAGTGTAAAATAAGGCAGAGTAAAAGTCTCCAAGGTTGAGGTTGGAGATGGAAGCCAGCTCACAAGGGTTGTGTTGGCCAGAAACAGTCATTTGGATTTCCCTCTGCAAGTGAGGGGGAGACATTTGAGGATTTCAAGCAGTGGAGAAGACATTAAGTAAACAGATATTCACCACCCACTTCCTGTGTCACGTTTTCTAAAGGGTGACAATTCAGGGTACAGAGTGAGACAAACCAGGTGTCTAGAACACAGAATTTGAGGACATTCCAAGTGATAAAATCCTTAAATTTTATACCCTAAGTGTCTGGCTTATCTAATTTAGTCCAACCCCTGTAGGAGGCTATGCGGAACACTGAATGAGTACGGCTTGAATCTCCACTCTTAAAGCATGATGAGTTATAGAGTGAGGGCACAGAGTTACTATTGTGCTTACACCAGGCATTGAATGAAAGAATGAGTTTAGGAGCATCCAATATTATAGATGTTCCTCTTGGAGATGAAAATGTAGCTACATTCATTCCTTCCTTCTCTCAGTTAAACTCAATACCAGACTTTCCTAATAGTGTTTGCTAAGTGTTGAATTTTATTAATTCTGTTTTCGCTTTTGGCTGTTGATTGTATTGGTTTCTGGGACCATAGGCCTGGAGGCAGGTCCTGGGAACTCTTAAAATATGTTTGTTTTTGGTATCCCAAAACCACAGAACGCAAAGTCAAGCTAGTAAGACCTCAGCTGCTTGAGATGGGAGGACAGCAGAACAGCTTCTACTGTGTAAGTTTTAGAACCCAAGATTGCAGATCCTTTAGCTCTTCCTCATCTTTTTGACTCTGTCAGTCCAAAAACTAGCCCAATGCTCTTTATGAATTATAATCACCTTTGCCCTAAATAAAGAGCAGCTGTCAGTTTGGGCCACTTCTGCCTGCATGCTTTCAACCTGAATAATTCCTAATGGTTTAGACTTGTGTTATTAATATGTAGTGGGGATTAAGTGGCTAAAGAGCAAAACTGTGATAAGGTATCAGGTTGCTGGAGGTGAGAGGACACTGCTGTCACAATACAGGAAGTAGCTGTAGAGCAAACTGTGAAATATAGATCGCGCAGACCCTGCTTTGTGAAGGAAGAAGCAGAGAGATGGGAGAAGATCTGTGGTTGTTTGTTTCAAGAAGAATCAATGGCTAATTCCATGGGGATGCTGGGAGAATGCTTGCCCAAGCTGCTCAATGACAGTGAACTTGGAATTGTTTTAGAAAAAAAGATGTCTGCATATAGGCCAAAAAAATTTTGGGGTGTTTTTGTTCGTTTGGCTTTTGCTTACCCTTCATTTTTTTAAATTCTATTTTTGAGATAGGCTCTTGTCACGTAATCCAGGCTGGACTTGAAGTTACCATGTAGCTCCAGCTGGCCTTGAACTCTTCTGTTCAGTTTTGATTGTCGACTAGATGATGGAAATCTACCCAATTCAGTGGCAGAGACAGTGGCCTGAGAGATGAGGGACTTGGTTCAAGTCTAGCTCTGCTACTGTCCCCCAGACAAGCAATTTAGCTTCTCTGCCTCCTGATTTTTTTTTTTGACCACATTGTCATTGGTATTGCTTCAAGTTGACAGATTTCCCATCCTATGAATGCCCAGGTTTAAAAAATATGTATCATCCCATCTGACCATACTTTCTATGGGACAAGCTGTGAACAGTAGCTCTTTTGAGACAATGGTATTTGTTCCCATATTTGGTAGGAAGTACAGGGGGAAGGAAAGACAATAGCAATTTCTGAGCTGACCTATTCAGGTAAGCGGGCCCCCCACCCAGCTTCCTTCACCCATGGCCAAAGTGTGCAACTTTTCAAGCGACCCTCAATGTCTGGTACCTAACCTACCCTCCTCAGTTCTGTGGGTTGTCTCCAAGATCCTTTCCTGGGCCTGCCTGTTTGGAGACTTTATTTCAATGATTCTTTCGATTGCTGCTCTCCTAGTCTTCAGTGCTGGAGGGCTTCATTGAAACCAACCAAGCATGTAACACTGCAAAAGAAATGTTGCCACCTGGAGCACAGTGAACACTGATGATCCCCTCTTTGGGCGCAGCATCTGTCTTTCCACTTTACTCTCACGGTCTGTGGGGTGGAGTAACAGAAAGAGCAGAGGCTCTGGCACACACAAAGCTGTGAGGCCCTGGAGAAAGTGGCAGCATCCAACTGGAGACTGAAAAACACCTGAGAACCAGCATGGAACAAGCACGTGAGTCTCTTCCTTTTCCCCTTGCAGTGCCCATTCAGCTGAGTCTCCACCTCCCTGTTCCTCTCCAGATAACATCAGTCATAGGAATCTCTCTCCTTTTGCTGTTCTTGGTCCTAAATGTGAGGAGATGACCTAATTCTGGCAATGAGACATGAGAGAGAATTGGAGGGGTTTTTGAAAAATACTTACTTCTTCCTAGTAAGAAATGTAAGAAAGATGGTCCCAGTTTTTCTTGGGGAGTCCTCTGTAATTCTTGTAGTCATTGTTTTACTGGTCTGAGGATGAAGCCAATGTAGAGAGAAGAGCAGAGCCCATCGGATATAAGAATAGCAAAATCAAATTCCTCACCACTCTGCCTGGTGGTGCGTTACCTCTGGACCTCTTGCGTAGGTTGACATATACATTTTCCTGTTTAACAAATTTAACTTCAGTTTTTCTGCTCCTTGCAGCTGAAAGCATCCGGATTGTTAAACGCCTCATCATGGGCTCCTACGCTTTATCATCAGTCCATGTTCTCCTAGTGCATCCCAACTCCTTCGGCTATTTGCCTTGATTTAGAGCCCAGTTTGGGCTCCACAGTCAGTCATTCCATAAGACACTTCCTGCCAAACCTTAAGCCACTGAGATTTTGCCATTTCTGCCTAAACAAGTCCTGGTATTGTTCCTTTGCTCCCAGATTTTAGGCATGCACAGTATTGCTGGAATCATGTAAAATGATGCCCAGAGGCCATAATCCAAGTCCATACTTTCTTCCCTTACTGGAGCTTTAGCAGCTGCTCCAGTCAATCCGGATTACTTGCTATTTCTTCCTCCATGCAATTATTCTTGCTGTTCCAGCCAGTGGACAGGCCTGACACTCTTCTCCCCTGGAGCCATCCTTCTAGGCCAATGCCAAATACCACCTCCCCATCGTGACGTATAGATGCCACTTCCTTTGAATTCCTGTAACACCACATGTCCCTTTAAATTCATGTGCACTAGACATTTGGTAATTTCTTTTATATTTCTAATTGATTTAATTAGAAGTACTTTTTAAATATGAAGAACCACACAAACATCTATTAAAAAGGAAGCAAGGGATAAAGATTGTGCAAATTTTTAAATCTGCCAGATTCTAGTTTGAAGATGGGCTGCATTTAATAGCTAAGGGAAATATGGAACGTGGTTAAACTTTATGTCACATTTTTATCTAAAGATGGAACTAATACCTACTTAAAGCAGTTATGAGGATAATATGAGATAATTATATATAAAAATATATAGAAATGCTAAGCACATGATAGAACATCAATATTAATTTCTTTTCTTTCTTTTCGTTATGACTCTGAGAGAACATGTCTTTCTGCTCCTCCAAATGTGCACGCATTTGTGTCCATTCGTGTGTGTGTGTGTGTGTGTGTACATAAAACCTTCCTCCATGGCACAGTCTCAACTTCAAACCCAGCATAGCTCAGTGCAAAGGTTCGGTGTTCAGTCTACAGTACCACAAACAGCAACAACAGCAACCCAAACCTTTCTCCCTGGCTATCGATTAATCTGTAACATCACAAAATAAAATTCATTTAGGCAACATTCAAGTAAACATTAAATTCTTCTACCTCTTTGCCTATCAGATGGAGCTTGGCACACAGACATAAACTGAACATCCCACAAGTTCCTCCTGCTGACCAGAGTTGTGCTACATGAAATGATGTGTAGACAGCGTGAAAATGGAACTGGTCTTGATTTAAGATTCCGCATCACAATTCCTTGCATGCATAGAGCACTTCACAGAGAGCAAGTGCTTCTGCATGGTAGATCGCTTGCTCAGATGCTTACCTTCCTATGCAAATTTAAGAATCTTTCCTGTTATTGTACTTGAGTGGTTCTTGAACTTTAATGGGTATAATAATGAGTTGGGGCCTTCTGCGTGTGGAAGTTCCTAGCCTTATTCTTAAGAGATTTTTCTTAGGTAGGTGTGGACATAGCTCACAACTCAGTATCTTTACAGAGCATAAGCACCCAGTATTATCCTCATTTAGGCAAGAAGCACCAGGTTCTGGGTTCTGAAGAGTGGCAGGAAAGCCTGTTATTGCAAGAGTGATTACACTGTGACATCCTGCGTGGCCTCGCTGGTCAACAGATCAACCTCAGTGTTTTGCAATGGACATGGGAACCAGGATCTCATGGCAAAGGAAGTGTTACCAGGGCATGGGAAATTCCAAGAGGGAGCAGCTGAATATTAATAAGAAATAAGTTTTGCATTTGTCCAAGAGACAGTATAAATACCTTGCTCTATCCTGGAGACCTGAATAGTTTGGTGACTCCCTCCAAGTAAGAAGGGCAGGTGAGCTCAGAGAGAAAGAAGATAATGAACAATCGAAATATGGAGCCATCAGGAACTTGAACTAAGGAAACATTACAAAATGTTCTATGTCAAATATAATCTCCAGTTTTTTCATTGCTTTTTGACCTCCCTAATGTTGTATAGTCCCTGTCGGAAAGTAACCCAGCTTTACAGAGCACCCAGGGTGAGGTCAGTTACTGGAGGAGTGGGAATTAAATAATGTTCATCAATTATTTTATTAAGTACCTCAGTGGGCCAAGCGCTTTATACACATTATCTCTGTGTGCCATAAGGCAAACGTTAATTGTCTATCTTTTTCTGATGATGAGTCTAAGTTTCAGAGAGGTTAAGAGCTTTGCCTGGGATTGCACAGTAAAGATGAAACTCACAACTACAGGGTGAGCCTTTTTTTTTTTTTATTAGAGGCTCTCTTGGTGCCTCCTTGTGCTCACATGATAAAAAGCTTTACCCTTCTGTGGCCAGGAAAAGACCTCCTAAGACCCATCAATCCAGCCTTATCAGACACCTGGCAGAGAAAGTGATTCTGAAGCAGGAGAAAGCCCGGGAAGATTGCTCAGTTCCCATGTTCACTGCTTCCCAGCTGGGGCCGACAGTTAATCTTGAAAATCAATTCAGTGCCTGCTCTTGCTGCAGACACTCCTCAGGGCAGGCCATGGCTCCTCTCGTGCTGTTAAACGGCACAATAAGTGGGAATTGAGCAGGATAAGACGTGCAGTGGTTGGCGGTGTGATGAGGTCAGGGGCAGCTGTGTGCTGGGCCGGGGGTCACCCACAGAGCACTCGCTGTGGGGCTTGTAAGTGGCACATGCAGCCTCAGGGGCAGACAGGGCATGGGTGGACAAGGAGCAATCCTGGCCCCTCCAGCCTGAGATTGAGCAGAGTCAGCTCCTGCGAGCGAGTTCAGTCTCTCCCACCTGCCTGGGCATGTGGCAAGCTTGTCCTCCTCACGATGCTATCTGGACTGGCCTTGTGTGTTTGAGAGCTGTCAAAAGTGCATAAGGCTAAGCCATTGGTGATGACTTAGCAGGGGGCCCAGAGCTCCCCGTGTGTGGCTGCAAGTCTTTGGACACCTCATATTCATGGTGACTCAAGGCTGCTATTATGTCACACAGTCCCAAGATTTGTAGACCAAGGCTGGGGGTCATCTCCTAGATTCTGGGAAACAGGAAGCACCACTTTCAGGGAAGTCAGTTCTCTTTCAGAAAAAGGTGAGAGGAGAAGCCAATGGGTCGAGTTACCCTCTCACTTTATGGCACTGAGATCTTCATTTTAAAGAACTTCCCCTACTAGGTCACAGCTCAGGGAGGCGGGCAGGGTAGAAACTACTGTTACAGAAAAAGCAACTGATGCTAACCGACTTCAACAGGAGCTAAGGGGTAGAGGGCAAGTTCAAACACAGATCTACCTGTAGGCACCTTATTATTATTATTATTTTTTTACACTACTATGCCTTGCTACAAGACTCTGAATGATGGACTGAGCTCCTCCTTTTCCTAGGCTCATATCTTCTTAGGGAAGGAAATCACGTTAACAGTATGCATCTCTAGGAGGGCCGTGAGGAGTCGCAGAAACAACAGATGTGCATTCGCACTGGAAAGCAGCAGTGCAGAGCGAGGGGCTGGGATATTAATATCATTCAAATTCCTGCCTCCCAGCTTCCTCCCCTCCAAACAGCTCCTCAGCGGTGACTCCTTTTCCTGTCTCCTGCCTGCCCGGCTTTATCATCGGAGTGGATATAATGAGAGTGAACATATGGGGCTGTGCAGTGGGGATTGCTGTCGCTATTTTACAGATGAGTAAGCTGAGGCTCTGGGAAACGAATTTCCCCAGTTAATGAACCAGTGTGGGGCAGGATGGAAGTTTTCATTCCTCCTGCTGAGCCCGCAGAATCCCAGGACAGCAGCTCTTTTCCCAGGTGTGTTGTTGCTCATGCTCCACTTCGCCCCTCTGTGTGGTGACCCCAAGGCTCTCACACTCTGCCTGCTGCAGGTACGGTCACATCTCATTTACACGCATCACCAGCTCCCCAGTGGCTCTAAGGTAGGAGGAATTTTTTTTCCCATCTGAGACCTGGGAACAGGGTGGTGAGGACCTGCCCCGCCCACCCCAAGAACACAGTGGGAACTGGCAGGTGTCCTCTTGCATGGCTGAGCAGTAGGGTTCAGCCCACCAAACCCTGGCACTGTACCCTGTAAAGTCCGTTGGGAGAAGGATGCTTGTTTTCTCAGAGCCAAGTTTATCAAAGAGAAATGAGCTACGCAGTCTTCCCTTTCTAAGAATCTTGAATGGTGGAGAGATCTGGGCACTGGGGACTGAGACAGGAAATCTGGCTTTTAAGGATGAGTGGAGTTTCTAGAAGGAGAAACATATGCATATGGTTGAATTCCAGTTCTGCAGTTTCTTAAATGTGTGATCTTGAGAATTCACTGGGTTTCTCTGAGCCTCATTTGCTGCATCTGAAAAGTAGGTGTTCAGCATGAATTTAAAAAGTATCTTATAAGCAGGGAGTAAATGATGTTCTAGGAATGAGGGACAGTGGTGAATGAAGTAGCAAGGTTTTGGGGGGCTAAAATAACTCTGGGAGCCAGTATGCCAGTGAAGAAAGCAGATAGCCAGTAAGAGATAACATAAGAAAGATTTCACATAGTTATGAGTATTATCAAGAAAGAAGGCAGCATAATGTGATGCCTAAGCGGATTACTACAGGCTAGGGCAGGTTAGAGATGACCTCTTTAAAAAGGTAGCATTTGAACAAGACCAGAATGACAAGAACGAGACAGCGATGGCCAGATATGAAGTTGAGCCATGAGAGAGTAGTAAGCGTGTTGCAGGGTAGGCAGCAAGGCCTGGGTGAGGGCCCAGTAGTAGGAACAAGTCTGAGAGCTCAGGGAGCTCTAGAGTTGCCAGGTATGGTCAAAGGAAGGCATGAAGTGGGGGGAAAGGTAGGCAGGCGGGGGACAAAGCTCAGTAGACCTCAGCACTATGGTAAGGAATGAGTATTTCATTATAGTGTGACAGAAAGCCCCGGGAGGACTTCAAGCAGAATATGGTTTGTATTTTTAAAAGCTTCCTCTGGCCACTGGTGGAGTGTAAATTGGGGGAGGGGGCAAGAGTAGCAAGCAAGAGATCAGTGTGTGGCTGTCTGCAGTGGCCTGGCAATCAATTCTAGTGGCTTAGAGAAGAGATAAAGAGAAGAGGTCAGATATAAGATGTATTCTGTGGATAGAGCTGGGAGAACGTGATGAGGGATTAGATGAGGGGGAAAGAGAGAATCCAAGAGGGCACATGGGTTTAGGAATTACCTCGTAGTCATCTGGGGAGGATTGACCTAGATAATGGATGAGCAGCCCTGAGCACAGTGCTAGAAACTTAGTAAAGGATCGATGCATTTTTATCACATTATTCCTAGTACTGGTGCTATGTTCATGTCGATTTGAACTTT
>RJWM01029057.1:0-24881 GCA_004363535.1 Dasyprocta punctata | reverse complement strand
AAAAAAAAAAAAAAAAAAGGAACCTGGAAGTAATAATACAATGGCTGCAAGACAACCCAAAGAAACATAACTTAATAAAAGGTGTGAGTGAAAAAGCAGGGGTCAATACAAATCAAATTAAAAGCCTATTTACAGAAATAAATTTAGAAAACTTTCCAAGCATGGGAGAAGGAAGAGACTTTCAGATAAGTGAAGCATATAGAACTCCAGCTAATCATAACCAAAATATACCTACACCCAGACATATAGTAATCAAGATCCCAGAAATTCAACACAAGAACAGAATATTAAAAGCTGTGAGAGAAAAGAAACAGATCACCTACAAAGGAAAACCCATCAAAATCACAACAGACTTCTCAACACAAACCATTAGGTCAAGAATAGCTTGGAGTGAAGTATTTCAAGTCCTGAAGAAAAACAACTTCTAACCCAGATTGATGTACCCTGCAAAACTGTCTTTCAAAATCAACGGAGAAACAAGATACTTCCATGACAAAGAATAACTAAAGGAATTTATGACAACGAAGCCAACCCTACAAAGAATACTGAAGGACATTTAGAAAGAGATTAAAAAGTCCACAGCTCCAGAAACAGTGGCAGAGAGATATCACCGAGCAGGGCAGACAACTGAATAATCCATCATCAGGATTTGAGTCCAGTATTGTTTTCAATGAGCTTTGTAGTTTAGTCTTATTCTACCTCGACCTGCCTAATTTTATTATATATGATAACATAGACAGCTATTTTAAAGATAACAAAATATATTAGGGTAATCTTTATTGATATTTGATCACCTTGTTTTGAAACCCGGTATTGCTTTCATTGTTCTGTTTTGAGTGATTTTAACCTATATTGGTTTGTTTGATTGTATTCTAACAGATGATATAGGCAACTGCTTAGAAGATAATATGAGGCATTATAGAAATCAACGTGGTATTACTATGTATTGCTTCCATTGTTTTATTTGTTATTGGTTTTATTCAGTACTACTTCGTTTGATTATATTAGGCCCGACAGTATGGGTAGTTATTTTGAAGATAACAAGAGGTATTACAAGGGAAAAGAAGGAGAGAAGGAAGGGAAAAGGAAAAAGACATAGATTTATATGAAGGTATACGTAAGATGGTTAAAATGACTATACTACTAAATGCATTAACTGGTGAGAGAGAACAGTTGATACTTATATGATTAGATCAGTTTTACATGTCTATATCTGTCAATCTGAGCAACCCCTTTGAAGATAACGATATACAATGTTACAACCACTGTCAAATTCCAATCATCTCATTTTGTAAACCTATAATGTTACAGTATCGGATTTGTTGTTGTTGTTTGTTGGTCCCTTTAGCTTTTTGTTTCTCTTTTCTGTGATCATTGTTTTATTTTTTATTGATTTTATTCTGAAATATTTTGTTTGATTATATTAGGCCTGATGATATGGACAGTTATTTTAATGACATCAAGAAGTATTATAAGGGGAAAGGAGGAAAGAAGGAAAGGAAAAGGAAAAAGACATAAATTTATAAATAGGTATACAAAGGATAGTTAAAATGACTATATTACTAAATGCATTAGCTATTGAAAAAGAACAGTTAATACTCATATGATTAGATCAATTTTGCCTGTCTATATCTGTTAATCTGAACAACCCCTTTGAAGGTAACGATATGCAATATTACAACTACTGTCAAATTTCAATCATCTCATTTTGTAAACCTATAATGTTATCGTATCGAATTTGTTGTTGTTGTTTGTCTCTTGTTTTTTGTTTCTCTTTTCTGTGTCCATTTTCTCTTAAATAAAAAAAAGCTTTCTACAATTTTAGAAGTTTAAAACTATAGACTAGTCAGATTTTATTGTAGGTCAATTAGCAGAGATATTTCAAGATGAATTTGGAAGGAACAAAATCTTTTTATTATTAATTATACTTTTATTATTACTATATAGTTTTATATTTTATTTTGTCTTAAGACAAAAGTCTTAAGGAACTTTTGTGTCCCTTTCTTTCACATAAGTTTTAGCTCAATTATCTCTATACACTCAGTCACCTACTCAGATCTTTGATTTTTGTCTTTAGTTACCATCTCCTGAGCATCCTGGGTCAGTTTCTTTAATTGGTCCCAGGTTGGGTCCAGCCCCATTCTTGTCTATATCAGTTGTGGCGTGGTCTTCAAGGCATCACTGTCATAAGACTGAGCATCAGCTTTCTGAAAGGTGGAATCAACTTCTTTTTCAGATCTGAGTCCATGATACAGCCAGACAGCATGCTCTGGCACCTGGATAGTCATTTAGCATTCTCTGGAAAGACATAAGCATACCCTCAGCTCCAAATTAACAGTGGACTAGGTGCTTTTGTTGTTCAGTATGAAGATCTTTTCCAAGTACCCTTCCTTTTATTCTTTATCTGATTGTCTTTCTGCTGCTGTAGTTCCCATCCTTAGTAGAATTTAAAAAGTTAATAGTATAAACTGCCAAGTGAAGTCTATTATGAGGGATAAATTTTTGTAGGTAAAATCCCCCTTTTTGTAACATGCTTAACAACTTTTAGACCTTAAAGATTATAAGGAATTTCTGTGGTGAAAGCCTTAAATGCAGAGGAAAAAAACTGCATTTTGCATTTAGACACCCAGGGCTCCCGCTTGCCATTTGCCACTCCCACTCCCACCTTGGGCTGTGGGCATGGCTGGCTGGTGGGCTCTGCTGCATGGAGGGTGGCCCCGAGAGGAGGAGGCGTCCAAGAAGTCCAGGGCCGCTGCCCACTGACCCCAGGCTCCAGGCCCACTGGTAGCTGCTCTTGTTCTGGTCACTGCAGACCCCATTGCTGTTGAAGGTCTGAGCACAGACACCGGCATCGCCATGTAAACTTTTGGTGTGTGAAACACAGGCACAGGCAGTGGGAAGAGCTGGGGTGGCTCAGGTGGTGAGCGCCACATCCCACCATCCCAGCCCCAGGCTGACTGCTGCGGCAGTGGTGGGCTGGCCGTTTAAAGGCTCTGCAGACCCCAGTGGAGTTCACACCACAGCAGGCAGGAAGCAGGGACAGCTGGACTTTCCTCCCTCTGCCCACAGTGCAGGTTCCTGTGATCCTCCTGCTACACCAAACCAAAGGGGGCCAGGCAACCCCAGGGAAGCTCTCTGTGCCCTATATCATTTATTTGCATTCTTAGAGGCCAGCTGTTGAATTACTAACTTGCTAGCCTCTGCGTTGCTTATAATTCTCTCACTAGCTTGAAATAAGCAAAATGCAAAATCCTGAAATGGTTTGTCCAGACCCTGATGACTAGAAGTCAAATCAAGGGATGTCTCACCCAGTTCCCTCCAAGCCCTTGTGGCAGCTATTTTAACCTGTTTATCCACTTGCAATTCAAAAGTAAGTTGATAGCATGTGACAGGAAAGGCACCTTCTCTGATTAATATATCTTTTGTAATGGCTATGTTTTGAGCAGCATTGCAGAGGCCCAAACTATACACAATTCAAAAAAATTTCCTTTCCATAAGAAATAATCCCCTGGATTTAAACATGCTTTAACTATTCCTTTCCAATCATTTGGGGCCATAATCTGTTGTCCTATAAGTTCTATTATACCTAAGGTAAAAAGGGTTATAGGACCATAGGTAACAGCAGTTTATTTTAATTCTTTTAAGGTCTTAAAGGCTACAACCTCATGAAGATGCACAACTTGCCCCAGATTATTGGGAACTTGAACTTCAGTAACAGGGTAGACATGTTGAAAAACCATGGACTCCCCTGCCTGTCTGGCTTCTTTTAGCACCAGCTGAAAGAGAGAGAGAGAAAATGGCTCTACTCACTGAGAGGCAGAAGTTCCAACCTGTGATGCAGCAAAATTTGTCTGAGTTGAAAAGGTGGGAATTGCTGCTTGTGGTTCAGTTAAGTTTATCAAGGTGGCTGTTGCTCTGCCATCTTTTTCTTGCTTGGGACTTGATTTTAGAATAATGCTCTGGGCCAAATCTTTTGTAGTCATCACAACAAACTTATGACCATTAAGATACTCTCTAATCAAAATCCACCAAAATAAATATAGGAATCAAGAATACAACAAACATTTCTATAGACATCTGTGGTTCTTGAGAACCTGTTTGTCCCATGCTTTGCACTTGATATGGGCTCAGTATTGATGATATTAATGGGATCAATATCGAGAATATTAATACACTTTTGGACTCAATATTGATGATATCAATGGGCTCAATACTGAGGATATCCATACACCTCCCTGCCTCTTGTGTGCACACTGGAAGTGTCCTTCTCACCTGCTAAATGACAAGTTTCCTCATACCTCCAGTCCCTATTCAGGCACCATTTGCTGCAACCCATGCAGCTCTCGAACTTCCTGGGATGAGGACCATGAAAAGTGGCAAGAAGGTGAAGAAATAAAGATGAGACACAGAAAGCTGGGATCAGGTAGAGCCGTCTCTCCTGAGGAGAGGAAAGGAACTGTTCAACCACTGTAGGGATGTTTATTTGTACATTTAGCAAGATATTGCCAAGTGACACCCTTTGCCTAGCAATCCATTGCTTGGATTGTCTTGGAGATTGGTGTTTTCTGGGCTGGAGCAGCTTGGTCATGTGGTTTGCCGAGGTGCTATTTGTTCTCCAACCAGCCCCCACACGTGTGATCAATCTCCAGCTTTAGCTGCTCCCTCCAACTAGTGTCCTTGAGGGTCAGATAGTACTGCTCTAGGTAAGATAGTATTTAGATAGATGGGACAGGAGAAGCTGAAGCTGGGAGGTGAGACCTATGGCTGAGACTCAATGGGAACAGGGAGATGGAGAGGAAGCTGGGTGCATTCCTCTTCCACGCCAGGCATGGAGTGGCAGGCTTCACCTAAGGTTGCTGAGCCAAGGGCAGGAAAGGTGAGGCTGCACCCTCTGTGGCAGCTGGCGGTATAGGAGGGCTGAGCAGGGAGGACCTCCCATCTGTGTACATAACAGAGAGGCCACAGCTGTATCCTAGCACTGTGTGGCCTGGAAGCAACAGAGAAGAGACCTTCAGAAGTCCTGGGTCTTGGCCCCTTTGTTGCAAGCAGGGAAAGCAGCATCCCAAAACACATCCCAGAAGCTGTGTAGACATGGACCAGTGACAGAAATTTACAGCAGGAGTAGGAACATGGCTGTAGGGACAGGTGTTTATGGGTGTCAGTCTCAAAGAATTTGAAATGTTGCTTGTATATGGTACTCAGAGGGAGGGTCTGGACACCTCATCATTATTCCTGAGGACAGCTAAAGTCACAGAAGGGTTTAGGAAGGGAGTAAATTGTAAGGCAGAACAGAACGGCATTAGAAGGTACAGAGATGAGAGGCAGGGTGGAAACTTTGGTAAACACCCACATTCGCAAGTACCCACAGTGGTTAATGGCTCCAGCTCTTAGCTCTGTATCTTTCCATTGATATTAATCTCCGTGTGTTTGTATGTAATCACTCTGAACCTCAGTTTCTTCATCTCTAGAATGGAGTAAATACTAACAAAAGTGACCCATGAGGGAGATGAGAATGACAGAAGTTAATAGGGGTAGAGTACTTCCCAGGGCAAGTGCTTTGTGAGAGCAGTTATGGTTACTATCATAGCCACCTCGCCAGCCCAGGCAGCTTGTGGCTGAAGGTCACCATCTTTTCATAAGCATGTCAGATAGACCCCAGCACAGTAACTAAAGGTCACTACCTTTGCAAGGGGAGTGGCAGGCAGTTACATTTGCTGAGGTTTGCA
The DNA here is from genome assembly GCA_004363535.1 of Dasyprocta punctata. Lineage (NCBI taxonomy): Eukaryota > Metazoa > Chordata > Mammalia > Rodentia > Dasyproctidae > Dasyprocta > Dasyprocta punctata. The sequence continues at coordinate 19,155 of RJWM01029057.1, read as the reverse complement.
GGTGGAGAGTTGTGGAATCCACTCTAGATCCTGCCCAATTGGCCCAGTTCAAGGATTCAGAACTCTACCTCCATTCAGTTGCTGGGTCCCTCTCCACCCCCACAGAATTCCCACTCCCTTCCAGGATCTGGCTTTGTGCTGGGGATTGAGGGCAGGCAGGCAAAACCTGCCCTACTAAAGGGGTTCTAAGCTGGGGTCCAGTTGTCTAGGCCCAGGCCCGGGGATCAGGTAGAAGTGATGTGGGGACAAGGTCAGGGACATGTGACATCAATGCATCCACCAAATTCAGTGACTGCCAGTCAGGTGTCACTGATGGTGAGTTGGAAGAGACCTTCAACATTCTGGGATGCTCCACCCAAAAGAACCACCTCTTGCTCAGCTGAGTCCCCATCGTCTCAGGAACCCGCACTCAGTGACTTCTGCACCCTTCCACTGACTTCCCTTTAGCCCCACATGGCATCCATGGCTGTGCACTCCTGCCTAAGTGGCAAAAGGACTCAAGAGCAAAGCTGACTCAGCCCTACCTACGTCAGTCTCCGTCTTCCTACTTCCACTCCCTCTGTCCCTTAGCAGGACCGCCTTGGCCAGGTTCCACTCACCCTCCCAAACAAGTTAGCCCTGTACCCTTCTACCCCCAAGTTCCAGCAGTCATGTCCTGAGGCTTGCTCCTGCTTAGTTCTGGCCCCAGAGGTCCTCGTCCCCCACCCCTCCACCATTCGCATATTTGACCAGGTTCCCTTTGAAAGAGGCTAGATGTGCATTTTTAGGCTTTGCTAGACTCTGGTCTAGCTGAGACACACCAGGATGCCCCTGTGTGACCTCTGTCCTGCAACCAGCAATTCAAAAGTTCCTGGTCCCCATTCTGACCTTATCCAGAAAGGGTCCTGAGGTCTTGTGACCCAGGGAAGCGTGCCCTTTGTTGTCCTCATTTCCACATTTGGCTGTTGGTGCCATGCACAAGTCTCTGGACAGGGAAGGGCATGCCTTCTGGGCCCCTAAGGGGAGGGGTCCGCACCTTGCTGTGCAACCATCTCACTAGAGCGAGGTCCAGTTCAACTCTCTCGTTCCCTAAACCAAACTGCACACCCCTGTCGTACTCACATCTATGCCCTTCACTTTTCTTTTGGATAAACCATCCTGGTGTTTCCATCCCAGTGTTTCCTGACCCATTTCCCAAGCCCACTTGGGCGCGTGCGTCCTGCACTACCCTGCCTCATTCTACAGCGCCCAGAGCTGCCCCCTCATCCCTGACCCAGCTTAGCAGGGCCAGCACTGGGCCATCCAGACACTTGAAGTTCTGCCACAGATCTCACTCAACACACTGGAAGCTATGGCTGGGCTCACAGTCAGTACAGGATAAGAGAGACTAGGACCCAGATTGGGAGCCCTGGACAGGGAGTGAGGAGTCAGAGAAGTGCCAGGAGTAGGAGTCCTACAGGTCCCTTCTCTAAGTGACAGCCTGCCAGTTTCCCCTGGTGAGCAGGAGTGCTAGGAAGTGGATTGCCCTGCTCACCAGCTGGGGATCCAATCCCAGAGACAAAAAGAGGCTCTGAACCACAGGCCCACAGGCATCTGGCCTTATCTCTGAGGTTAATGCAATGCTCACTCTCAGATCGAGGCTAGGGAGAAAGAGAAAGAGGATGGGTAAATGAAGGTCCTGCAAGAAAGGGGCCCAGAGCCAGCCCCAACCCTCACCATTGCTTGTGGCAGATGGTGAAAGGGGCTCCTGGAAACAACAAGAGGAAAGAGAAAGTAGAGGCCCAGTGGATTGTTTCAGTGATCCTTCTCAAATCCTTGCTCCCTGTCAAGTTCTCCCTGGATTTCCCATGCCACTGTGTGCGTAAAGAAGAGGAAACCAGTAGATCACCACTTGTCCATGAGCTTGGGAGGCAAGAGGACCTTAATCAAATGCCTGCCCCGACCCCATTCCTCTTCCATCCAGAGTGAAGAAAGGGTTCAGGCTGTGTAGAATACAGGGGTCTTCAGTTTCCCAAGCTTCTCTTGGAAGTCTGCAGGTCCTGGGGGTAAACTGGATCACCCCCGGCTTTCCCATTCTTGCCCTGGCCTCAATGCTGTCCAGAGGACCTGGCCACTGAGGGGCCTGCTTTGTTGTTGGGGTGATAGGAGAAGTAGGGGCCCAAGTTTCTGGTCCTTGATGAGGCTGGGCATGGGGATGGACTGGTCCAAATCTCTCCTTTCCTCCTGGCCCTAAATGTTGCGATCCAGCAGGAGAAAGGCCAGGCCAGGAGAGCACTTTCCTCCATGGAGATAATTTCCTGGATGGCTCCTGGGATCTGCTGGTCCTCTGGCCTCTCAGGGAGTGCTTGGAAGAATACTTCAGAAGACAGGAGACCAGAAGAAGTGATAAGGAAAAGGGAGTGTGCTGGGGGTCAGGCAAGGGCACATTCAGGAAAGTGGTGAAGACTCTAGAGATCCTATTCCTTGTTCAGGAATAGCTCTTGGCTTCTGGGAAGGGGAGCTGGCAGGCTTTTGAAAGGCAGCTTTCAAGCTCCGCAGCTGAGAGCTATCTGAGCGCCACTTCCTCACACTAAAATTTTTCCTAAGTCTGTCACCCACCCAGCTGTGCCCATGGACTCTCATCCTCTCCTGGTGCTGCTGTAGTAGAGACCTTTTGGGCACTGTGTTGGAGTTGGTTGTCTACTCCTCTAGTCCTACCAGACCAAAGGCACAGTGAGAGCAGGAACTGTTGCATCTTCAGAGCCTGGTACAGCACCTGGCACATAGAGGGGACTGTGTTCTAGGACCCTAGGCAATTGCACATTATGAACCACTCCAATGACACCCAAAGACAGTCACCCTTTTTTTTGCTGTCTGTGTCCTGTTGGGTATGTCGGGAGGGCAACGAAGATCTGACCATAGTCATCCATCTTGGTCACCTTTGAGGGTCAGAATCTTTAGGACCAGGATACATGTCTCAACCTACACACTTTTATTCCTCAGAGTCCAGTGGGGCTGATACCAGGGTGCAGGGCTGTTACAATGATTAAAGATAGCACAGGCAAATAGTCTCCAAGAGGACCCAGCCACATAGCTGGCACCACATCCAGGGAGGCACTCTAGGCACATGAGTAGAACCATGAGTTTAGGAGCCCCCAAACCCAGGCCAGACTCCAGCTCTGCCATGTGTGGAGTGACCTCAGGCCTCAGTTTCCTCATTGTGAAATGAGATACCCACACCACCTTCCAGGGCTGCTCTGTGAGGAGTCTGTGAGCAACACACACATGATGCTCAAAATGTGGACAGGCATGTTGTGGGGAGCACAGCTCTGCCCCCACCCTTCACTCAGGCAGGGGTCCACTCACATGTGTTTCCTCAGAGAGGCTCACTGAACTTCCTGTCTCAGACAGGGCCCATGCAGGCCATCACTACCCTTCCACCCTGCTTGTCCTTTCCTTAGGACCCATTAAGGATTGATTCTCCCCACATCTCTGGGGTATCTGTTTATTGCCCATGTCTCCCATGAAGACCTCAGCACACAATAGGTGCTTTATATATCACCAATCAAGCTGATTATATTAGTAACACCAGCATCAGGAGCTAATGCTTATGGAGCTCCAGGCCAGGCAGTGTCCCGAGCTCTTTCACTGCTGAGCGCTCTGATGTATGCAAGGCTGGGGTTGGCAGCGTTTTTCTATAAAGGGTCAGTGCATTAGTTTGTCCTGTGTCCTCCCAAGGCCTCATCTAATTTGGATGCAGCCGAGTCTGACATTTGTGATTGGTTTCTTGTCTAGCGCTGGGATTGGCAATGTGAGTGCTGCACCTGGCCGGGGGTGGAGCCAAGATACAGTGTAAGGGAGGCGGGTCTTTCTCTCTTGCTCTTTCACTGTCTCTCTCTCTCGCCGCTTAGCTTGCTGTTTGGCGGCCATGAATGGCCAACCCACCACGCCACACTGCCTTGGAGCAAACTGAGTATGGACGGAAACTCCCAAGAACTGTAAGAAATAAACCTTTCCTGCCTTGATGTTTGGAATTAGGTATTTTGTCTCAGCAATGAGTGAAAAGTAACTAAGACAGTCAGCAAATATTTCAGGATTTGGGGTGGGATAGCTAGATACAATATAGGATGACCATAAACCTAAACTTCAAAAAGATGATCATTTTTAGTAAAAGTATGTCTCAAATACTGCATAGGGTATTATATGAGTTATTGGCTACATGTCTGAAATTCAAATTTAACTGGAAATTCTGATTTTTATTTGCCAAATCTAGCAAATTACTTTTATTTCCTTAATCTGGAAAATCTACTTTCAGGCCACATAGTAATGTAAGTCACATAGCCTCTTTTATGTTTACAACTTTTTCAAAATGTAATTAAAAAAAAAGTTTAAAGGTAGTTATGACAGGCTGAATTTGGCCATAGGGACCCCTGGTTGAAAGTGCCCAATGCAGGACCTATGGCACACAGAAAGTAGGCCTGAGTTAAAGTCGCCAGGGCTTCCTCTTCTTCCCCAAGACTGCTGCCTCCATTGCATTTAGGCCACTGCCCCATGTTCCACCTGGGTCTCAGGTGGGCAGCAGAAGAGTGACTGAGTGGGGATTAATGCTGAGCCAGGGCCCTGTCTAGGGATACAGCCCCCCAGGCACCCTCACTTCTACCTCCATTAAAAACTCACAGTGGACAGAATGGCTACACTAGAATTCCCAGAGAGTTTGGTGGGGTGAATTTACAAATAACAAGCATGTAGGGAAAGAGGGGAAAGAGAAGGGTAACTCAAAGATGCCTAGGCAACCCTTGGTACAAGGGGAAGAGCAGAGGGCAGGCACTGCCCACGCTGCTTGACTTAAAAGCACCCTCAGATCCTCAGGACGAGGTGCAGGGCCCTTCCCAGGGTGCCATCTCCACTAACGCTTGGACCAGACTCCCAAACATGGCACCACCTTAGACTCACCTAGTGCCTTCTGCCTGGTGTTCCAGCTGGCTAACTGTGACTCAGGCCTCAAGCCTCAGCCAAAACAAAACTTTCTTTTCTTTTTTTTTAATTTTAAAGAAAAAATAAAACGAATAAAAACAATGGTACAAAGTTTCAAAATAAGATTGTAGGAGAGTAACAATAGTACATTGCATATTGTTATTTTCAAAGTAGTTACTCCTATTACATGACACAGGCATGAAAAATTGATCAAACAATATAGGTACAAAACTTTCTTTTCAATGAACTAATAGCAATTAGTAGTATAATAAAACTTTCTTTTGTAAGATTCCCTGGACCCTCCATCCCCTAAGTGAGGATGAAAATACTGCCTTTTCCCTATTCTACTCATGCCTCCTTCCCAGCACTTATCCCAGGAACCAAAACTGTCTTTTAATCACTTGGTATCACTTTCTTCCACATGCAGAGAAATAGAAAGACATAAACTAAACCAAGTAAATGGGTAAATGGTAGCAACTTTAGACCAGTTCTCTGCAATAAAAGATCTTGGCTCTATGAAAACAAATAAATTGACAGGGTCTAGGGGAGATCAGGAGGGTCTCCTGGAGGTAGTGGTAGACCAAGATCTGAAATTCAGATCACCATTTTCTCCACCTCAGATTCTCCAACTCTGAAGCAGAAAACTCCACACGCCCTGCCCCTGCCCTGCCCCAGTGACCCCATCCCCAGCCAGAGCCTCCTTGGAGCTCACACAAGGAAGTCAATGTGACCGGAAAAAGTGCTATGTGGAAATAGCTGGCCATTTTTAATTTTTAGTTTGTTATGGGTAAGGCAAGCAGCAGGTGAGCAGGAAGGGGCTGGTGGGAATAGTAGGGGGACAAGAGTATTTCGGGGAGCTCCAAGGTCCAGACACACACAGGCCTGGAAGGTTTCCTGGAGGGGCCTGGCAGGATCTGGAGCTCCCACACTGGGCTTTCAGTACCATTTGCCTCCTCTTCCCCACAGGAGGGAGATGACATTGCACAGGCATGGGGTGCCCAAGCTGTTGCTCTGACCCAGGTACTGAGGATCCTTGACAGCCAGCACCCTGAACTGAGGAGCTCTATTGGCTCAGGGCCCCTGCAGTCCCCAAACAATGGCCCAGCTAGTGTCAAATATTTGTAAGGAGCAACTGGAAGTCCCCAGAAGCTTTCAAGAAAGTGCAGTCAGGAGGTCAGCCAGCCTTGCCCTTTTCTTTTTAGCACCTTTCCTTGCTGTTCTAGACTGTTCTACACCCTTCCTGTGTGCCCTTTCTCTGTCATGTGCTCCAGTGAGATTTCCCAAGGGCTTGGCTAGACACTTCATGCTTGGCCTCCAGTGGAGGTGGAAAAAAAAGTGAGCTCTCAATATTTCTTCTCTCTTCTGATCACATGGTCTGCTCTGAATGGGCAATTCTCTTAACAGTTGTGGTCACACACACCCGTTCTCCTAGCCCACGATGCTCCCAAGTCTGGCCAGGGTCACCCCACTACTCTTGCACCTACCCTCTGCCTGTTTGCAAGATATTCAACAAGGATCCCCATTGTACAAAACTGCCAGCTGGCTTCTGCACAGTGCCCTTCTCCAGCAGGCTGCAGATTTCCCTTTTGGGACTTCCCTCTTGCTACCCTGAAAAACTGTATCATCAGCTCCCTGCTCCCACATGTGAGAACCCTCCACTGCCACAGAGAACCCTTCTTCCCAGTGCAGATCCCCTCTCCTTCCTTCAACACCTCAGCAGGTTGTCCAGGCCCCAGAGCCCCTGATGTTCAGTCACTTCCCTCTTCTTTGCCTAAAGGACATAGAAGCAAGTGACCAAGAAAAGCCAAAGGAATAACAAAGGAGGGTGCATCACAAAAAGACAGGCAGAGTGATAAGGAATGGGGTCCCCCAGCAATGGAGTAGCAGCAAGATCCAGTCTCCTGGATACCAAGGGAGATGGCACCTCCATGGGATACAGTGCTGGGCCTCAGGAGGGAAATCACCATACCAAGGTTTTAGAAAACACCTTGGTTAAGATGACTGGGTGTCTCCTGTGAGCATCTCTGATGGCCATAATGTCTCCAGCTCACACAGTCCTGCTGGAGGTGTCCTGGTCCTTAGGCATCTGCATGCAATGCATGAGGATTCCCTGATCTAGACCCTGGTGTTCTGTGCTACCAGAGAAGTCAGCCAAGGTACTGCTAGATGGAGACCACCTGCCCAGTCAGTGCTCTAGGATCCCAGGGTTCAGGGAAGGAGGTGCTGGGAAAAAAAGCACTCAGTCACTCCACCAAGGAGCAGTCCTCTACCCACAACCAGGGGTCACAGGTCCTATAACAGAAAAATGCCCAAGCTAAGGATTCTAGTATTGTCAGTGCCACCGCCTCTATCACTACTGTGGAGTCACTATGAAGGGCCCCCACCTCTGAATCTTCCTTGAATTGAGGAAGACGTGGGCACCTTGTAGAACATTCACAGTCACCAAAAAAAAAAAAAGCAAGATCTGGAGAGATAAAGTGGAGCCCTTGGAGGGTAGAACAGAGGCCACGGTAGACCATGGCAGACTACACTACCTCTCAACCTGCCCTTTTTCTTTCCCTACATGCAGCAGAGACTGCAGACTCGGTGCTCCTGCTGCAGACACTTTGTAGACCCCAGCCATTTCTAAGCCACCATCTGGGCACACCAGGTTGCTGGGTTCCCGTCCCTCTTTATCCCTCTGTCTTCCCCCACCTATACCAGATAGGAACAAGAGAATAATACCTGCAGTTTTTCATTCCCCTCTTTGCCACTTCCTGCTGACACTGTTTGGCCAGCTACGGCCCTATTTTTGTCTGGAGAAGTTTAACCTAATGAGAATTATCGAAAATATTATGTATCAGGTCAGAGCGGCTGTACCTCCCATTTCTACCAGCCTATCTACTGTTAGGAACCCTAACAGTAGTTAGTGCTAATGTTTAAGCATCCTTTTGGTCCAGAAATAACTCCTCAGTCTACATTTGTGAGCCCTGATGGAAAGCAACAGAAAGCCTCTGTCCCGAGTGTCCCTCTTCTTTTAGCCCTTCCCAACATGAGTCATCTATTCACCTCAACCATTTGCTTCTGCCATGTCACCATCCAAGCCTGCAGTGGAGCCAACACTATGGATACTTCCCCTTCCAAGGCTGTCATTTTCCAGTATCCTTCTGTATCCAAAAACAATGACTGCCCATCTTACAGGACATTTCCTGGTTCTGGGAACCCATCACAAAGTGGCAGCACAGCCTTAGCCCAAGTCTCCACTGTTTTATATGCAGTCAGTGCAGGGACTGCAACTTTCAAAGCTATTACAGGAGCCACCCCTCAGCCAATATTTGGGAGCCTTAATGGGCAGCAACATGGCAACTCTTTCTTTTAGAGGAACCCAGCAACCTCAGCATCAGCTGTTGGCCTAAGTCGTCCTGCAACCCAGTCATCCAGTGGTAGCCCAATGCAAACAGGATTTGCTGCCTAACACCACCCTAGTCCACATTTGGCATTCCAATCGCCAGCTAACAAGCAGCCTCTAGTAAGAACCCAGGTGTTTTGCACACTGGCACAATCAAGACATCTAATTTTGGATTTGCCACTAGGATGACCAGGGTTGGGGACAGAACCTCATTGCTTCTCTGGACTATTCCTTGACTGCTGGTATTCATGGAACCTGCAGGTTCTATAAAAATTAAGGATTTTGTATGTGCAAGGGTATAGAAGAGCTGCACCTATTCTAGGAATATGTTTCATTTCTAAATAGTTCTCTGAAGTGATTATACCACTAGAAGTGCAAAAGAGTTCTAGTTTGTACAATTCCTCATCAACACTTGGTTGGATCTTGTGTGTGTGTCTGTGTGTCTGTGTGTTTGTGTGTCTGTGTGTGTGTGACTGGCGAATGAACTTAAGCCTTCATACTGAGCTGCATTTCCATCCCTTTCTAAATTTTAAGACAAAGTCTCACTAAATTGAGCAGGCTGGGCTCAATGTTATAATCATCCTGCCACAACCTTCGAGTTTGAAGATTAGAGGTATATGCCACCACACTCAACTGATAGATTTTTAAATTTTATCTCAACTAATATGCAATTTGTCATTTGGCTGAAAAGCAATCATATTCAGCAAACTTGTGTGTGCTTATTAGATATCCAGATATCTTTCTTGATGAAATGCTTTTCAAATCACTTTGCCTATGTTTTAAATTTTTTTTTTTTTTTTTTAGTTTCTGGTTATGGGATTTTAGAGTTCTTCATAGTTTGGAAAGACACATTTTTGGATATATCATTTACAAATATTTTATCCCAATCTGTGCCTTCTACGTTTGCCTTGTATTAATATATTTTAAGAACAAAAGTTTTTAATGTTGATGAAATCTGATTTATCATTTTTGTTCTTTTATCTTGTTGTTGATGTTCTCTGTAGGAAATACTTGCCTAACCAGGAACACAAAGATGAGAGGTTGTGAGTTCAATCCCCAGTACAATTCTTCATCACTTGTTATCAATCGTGTGTTAATTTGATGTTTCTGACCTTTATTCTTTTAGTCTTTGCCCTGATGAAAGACGTTCACATTGACAATCACCAGCTGCAGGCTGAGCTCTGGTTCTGGTGACAGCTGAGCCCTGGTGAAGGTGGCAAGAGACTGTGTGGGCACAGCCCGGCCTCATATTCCCTTCCTCTGCATTTTGGTCACTGCTTTGCCAGTGAAAGTCTAAGACTTGAATTGGTGCCCAGGCCAACTCCTGAACTTGATTCAACTGTTCTCTGCCAACTCAGACCACTGCCTCACTGGGCCTTCACTTTATCCACTATGAAATTAGGAGGCTTATCTGGGCCTTAAGAACCTCAATGCTCACAATAATAGGAGACAATCCCTCGGAAGGGTCTAATTAATTGCTAGCTTTAGTAGGGGTAGTAACTGCCCAAGGAATCATGGTAACAGCTATGATCAACTGCAAGAAAAGTGGCTACATGGTTGACATCTCCCAGATTTTCAAGAACATGGCAGTAAGAAACTGCTGTCCCTGTGAAGTCTCCAGAAGGGTCGGCCGTGCTGATGGCGGCCTGCTGAAACTTGTGGATTCGGGGAATATCAGCATGGGCCCCAGTCCTCATCTTTGTTGTGTCACACGAAGTCCTGCTTTCCCCCTCAGAGAAGTACAGCAGCGCCTGGGTCATCGAAGGGAGCACCCGCCAGGGATGAGGAGAACCGAGCACGTCCCAACGGAGGCCTCGCGCCATCAGAGGGAAATGGAACCGGTTGGCCTCACGTTCACTTCTCTCAAAATGAGCACGAACGTTAACTTTCTGCCTGGTGCCCCACGTGAGGATCCGGTAAAGTCAGAGAACAAGCAGGACAAATAGCCTGACAATGTCAGCACGAGTGTGTCTTCAAAAGCTTGAGAAGATCAGCAACAAACAGAAAACCTTGAAGGGAATCAGAAGAGAAACTGTCTTTGTTGTGCTCCCCTTCAGGCACCGTGACGGTTGGGCCTCGCTCTGGGGCTGCGGCGAGAGCTCAGCGCGGCGCTCGGTCCCAGCTCCCGCCAGCCGCGGGGAGGACGTGCACTGTGCCTGCGGCCAGGTGAGCGGCAGGGCCCCGGGAGGTCTCTAGTAGGGCGGTCACTGCGGACATGAGGTCGGGGGGATGGGGCCAGATGGCGGCGAGTAGCGCGAGGAGCGCCAGGCAGCCCGCTCCAGGGTCTCCGCCTCTCCGGCAGCTGCTGCGATCCGCGCCTGGGGCACCCCGGAGGCTAGCGCAGGCTTCGGCGGGGCGGAGGCTCTGGGCGGCAGCGTTACCTGGGTGACTCCCAGCGCACCCTGGGGCTGCAGAAGCCGGCTCAGTTCCCTCCACAGGGAAACGTCACTGGCGCTGCACCTGCGCGCCATCCAGTGGCGTCCTTCTAGTCTAGCAGCTCCCCTCTGCGCTGTGAGACTGTGAGGGATGGGAGACCGCCTCGCACTTATTGCTGGGCTGCGCCCAGCTTGCCTGCGCCTGCTGCAGATCCCCTGACTTTTCCCTGCAGGAGACCAACTCTATCCGATGAGTTGCACACCCATTGCTCCCGCTGCTCAGCCCCCAGAGATCCTCAGATTCTTGGGCATCCTGCTCTTCTCCGTATTCTCCTGCGGACTCTTCTCCAAGGACCACACCGAGCTCCTGCGCAACGCACCGTTCTAAGATGGCACCAAGCAGCCACCCTCGCAAGAAGGAGCTGTCCCCCAGCCCAGTGCTGGTGCTGGAGTTCAGCAAGCAGGCTCAGCATTTTCATGACCATGAGTACTTCCTCAAGTTCAGGGCGCTGCTGGGGCTGGAGCTCTGCAACAGCGCCGTGTACCCATGGCACAAGCCGGTAGTGCACTGCACACCACCCTGGTGAGCCAGACTTGCCCCTGGGATTTTTATGTTTGACTAACTGATGGGTCCATGTCCCGCTTGAGTTCAGACTCCCTGGGCAAGGAAGAGCAGATCTGCCTCCACCCCTGCCTGGACAACACAAGGAAGTTTGACTACAGCAACAAGTACAAGAGGGGAGTGCCCTGGGTGAGTGTCCCCAAGCCTGGGACTGAGAGGCTAACCCGGAGTGGGGGGTGCCCTCTTGGGTGGGGGTGCTCTGATCTCCAAAGACTGGGGCCTGTGCTTCTGCCTGTTACCACTTCTCTAGGGTTTGTTCCAAGGAAGTTTTCTTAGGTCTGAGAGGAAGGCCATCCTATCTGGCTCACCATCTCCAGGACCTGCTGGAAGGTGTAGGCCTGGTAAGTGGAAAAGCTCTCCCCCGGCTGATTGCCACTGCCCTGATAGACCTAGCTTCCCTCAAGCCCCAGGGTGAGATTGGCTGGACCCAGGCTGTGAGCCTAAGGCCCAGATCTCTGTAGGACACCCAGTGAACCTTCAGACCTGACTGGGGCAAAATTGCTGCCCTCACCCCAGAAGTCTCCCAGATTTGCAGGCAGTGGTACTGCTCTTAGTCCCTGGAAGATAGCCTGGTTTGGTTACCAGCTTGTCTGTTTTATGCCTTGAAGTCTTGGGACACAGATCCAATGCTAAATCCTAGTGTTGGAGCTGCAGTGGCAAGAACTGAGTCTTGGAGACTCTAACCATGCGTTCATCTTTGTCTCTGGGCCCGGCAGGGAGAGAATCTGTGTCTCTCATGCAGGTGTGAGGGCCACTTGACCTGGTCATCTGCCCCGGACCATGAGTGCTGGATTTGCTAAGGATTTGCAATTTGTTTTGGATGAGCCCATTTCCTTCTGTCCCTCTATGAAGTGCAGAAGGCCTGGGAATGGAGGGTTGCTGCCCAGGCACCGTAATCTTTGTTGAGACTTGGTGGGATCTGGCCTGAACACCTCTGGGACTACCGTGACAAAACCATTTCCTGGGGCCCACAAAATCTTTCTGTTGCATGCATCCCAAGTGTTTGTAACTTTTAACTATCCAAGCTTATTAAGTTGCACACAGAGAAGGCTGCGTTGGCTCAAAACGTTCCTGGAAGGCCAAATTAATCCAGCTATGGCATCAAATTTCTTTTCTCAATCTGTGAATAGATGCTGCAGTCCAATTGTCTCTGTGCATCCCTCCAAGGGAGTACCAGAGTCCTGGGGGCAGGGGCTGTGAATAGGGACCGTAACCAATGCTGGACAGAGGCTGTGAGAATGTACGCAGGCATGTGCGTCTGTGTGTTCTGTGGTGTTTCTGCCCCAGCAAGGCCACCACCCAGCTGCAGCTACCTGCACCCCATGGCATAAGGAGGCTGCAGGCTGGTGGCCCTTCATGTCAGTTGGGGAACTGGTTGTAGGTGAGCTGAAGGGTATTTCCTCAAGCAGGAGGGAGGCCATGTGTGCTGGGGACAGTGGTGGCTTAGACAGATTGTGGGGCTGGTTGATTGCAGTTAATGCTTGAACCACTGGCAAGTTCACATCATTCATCTCCAGAGCTCTTGTCTGAGCAGGGTGTATGTGTCTGCTTTTGCCACCTCTGAGTTATGTGTGTGTGATTGTGGCCTTTCTGTCTTCTGGGCTTTGTGAGGCTCAGTAGGGCCCCTTTGTCCCAGCTGCTGCCAAACTTCACATGCTGCAGTCTACTCTGTGCCTTGCAGCAGCCTTGATGGTCCTCAGTGTGCATGTCCTCAGGATCAAAGAAAGCCCTGCATGGCTGAGTTAGAAAGCAGGATTGTGCCTGGAGCCCTGTCACAGGGAATAGGCCAGGACCAGCTCCTCTCCTGTCTTTGTAGGGGTAGTTGGAAACTGCCCTGCCTTGTTCATTCTATCTTTGCAATGGTCCAGTGCCCCATTTACTGAGTTAAAAAAAAAAACTTTCCTGGATGACAAGATGCAAAAGTGATTCAGGTCTCCGGGCCTGCACAATTGACGTGTCCAGGCAGTGACAGTCCCTACTTGGGTTCCTGCACCTTCTCCAGCTCCTGTGTGCTTTCCTGATGAGGAACATGAGGGCTGTCTGCCTTCCTTGAGCACTCCCAACCTGTGTGTCCTTTGTCCTCAGTCGGTACCTCTCCTCCCTTTGCTTCATATCCCTGCAGCTAGAGTTCTGGCCATGCAGCCCCTCTAAGTGCTACTGGACAGCTGTGTCCTCCTCTGTATACAAGCTGGAAGGGGGGCATCAGTCAGTTGGGGCATGTGCCTAGGCTACCCAGACCCCACTTACCCTAGGAGGAGATCCTTGGGGGCCCTACTAACACTGTGCTTTCCCACTTGCCTCTTGATTTTTTTTTTCTTCCGGTACTGGAGATTGAATCCAGGACCTTTGGATTGGGGTACACCCCCAAACTTTTTTATTTATTTATTTTATTTTGAGATAGGATCTCACTAAATTGCCCAGGCTGGGCTCAAACTTGCAATCATCCTGCCTTACCCTTCCAGGTTACAGGCGTGCAACACTATACCTGGCTATAAGTTTTTATTTCTTTACTTCTTCTGTAGAACATCTTAATAGTTTTGACTTACAGAGGAGAAGAAAAGGAGGTATAAATGATATACTGAAATTCTTCGCTGAAGACACTTCCCACCAGGCCTCAGGCTCTGCAGAAAAGGGTATAAGCTGAAATGCTTTCGTGTGTCTGTGGAGGTGCTAGGTCACCTGCCAGAGAGCAACAGGGTCTGCAATTCTCTGCACCTTCTATGGGAGAGGTCTTTGATTGTCATGGGTCCCTAATGCCCTCCTTCTCTTCGCCAGACCTGCTCCATGGAAGCGTGGCTGAGGTGCGATGATGGTTGAGGGGCTGAGGGGCTAAGGGCCTGGGCTTCTAGCTTTCAACCTGAACGCGCTGCATATCAGCAGTGCTGTGACAATGTAAGGGGTTATGGTCTCCTGTGACGCCCTCCCAGTGCCATGGGGGCACCATGGAAATGGCCACTGCTGTCTAGTAGCCATCATGCCCAGCTTTCTGCTGCTGTACAACTTCAAGGAACACACAGGATTCCTGGGTGCTCAATGAGTCACAGCTAGAAACTCCCACGACTGTTATCCCAGGCAGGTATCCTACAGTGTGGCCATCTGACTAGAAATTCATAGTGTTGGTCTCACATTCCCACTCTGTCTCTCACTGGCTGTGTGACCTTGAGCAAGTCATTTAACCTCTCTGTGCCTCACTTTCTTCATGTGTAAACTGGGCGCTAAGCCTTTATTGATCCTGGCTATTCTGTGTGGAGTGTCACAGGTGGGGTGTAGACAGATCATTTTGCTGCTGGTAACGTGATGTAGACAGGAGCCTGTGAGCTTTCCCCATCATCTGTCTTCACCAACCTGGTTGGCTCTTGCCCTTCCTCTCAGGTTGTCTGATAATTCTGGGACCTGATATGTTCACTCTTTTGTCACAATAGATTGCTATCTGTCCAAAAGGGAGATGGACAAGAGCAGAATGAGCTTCAGTTTGGCACGCTGCCTGGGAAGCAGCTCATGTCACACAGCCTATCTTTCTGGTAACCAAGGGCTGCCTTCCCAGGCTGCCAACAAGGGGCTACAGTGCCTCTCCTGGGCCAGAGCAGGACCTGGCATGTGTGTGTTCAAGAAACAGAGTTGGTGTCCCCGCTGCCTGTGAGTTTGGCCATTCTTAGGACTTCTTATTTGGGTTGGCTTAGATTATTATAATTCTGTCCTTCAGAGCCCAGGACCTCCCAAGGGTTGCTTGTATAGAATCACCATTGCTCCTGAGGCTTGCTGTATTTTAGGGGACTGCGGGCTGCTGGCCCTGTGACACGGGTTGTCTGAATTCCTCAAATTGGAGGATATCTACCTGTGTCCCTTGAGCAAAACCTCCTAATGGGTTTTAAGTACTTAGTCGAGTGTGAGGAGCGAGCTGAGTTGGAGAACAGAGAGCATTTTCTCAGAGTGCTTATGGGCTCAGGCGGAAATTGTTCACAGTGAGGTGAATCGTGCTTTCTTCATTTGAATCAACTGAGTCTCCAGGGAGAGTTGCATCCACACATGGGCCGGCAGTGGAGCCACAGGCTGGGCACACTTATGGGGCAGCATAGTTCCCCAGCCTCCCTGCTCCTGCTCTCCTCCACCCTATGCTGGGGCTGGGCAGGAGAATGGCTTCAGAGATGAAGTCATGGCTTGAGGTCAGCTCCTCAGATACCTGCATGGTGTCAAGTGCTTCAGGGTGTCTGCCTCTAACCCACTCCTGCATCTTCAAGATCATTGTGGTCTTTGATTCTAAGGTGGGCAAGTTGTGACTGACCTGACACTTTCTGTGTAGACCACTTCCTTGTCCCCACTGAAACCACCATCAGGGTGGATTGCTGAGAATGAGCTGGGGAGCACGTTATGGGACACAGCAGGCAAGAGCAGTTCTGAAAAAGTATGGTGTAGCACTACCACCAAGATGTGCACACCATGGTCTTCCCGTATGGTATGACCAACATGGTTGGCTTTCTCAGCCTGCCATCTGGGATAGAGGCATGCGAAAAGCATTTGTTAGTGAATGACGTACCACAGATTCTTGTTGGAAATATGTGATTTGCAAAGTGCCATTCAGACGCCTACAGATGTGGCACAAAAATTTGCTAACACACACAGCGTACCTCTGTTTGAAACCTCTGCTAAAAACTCCAATTGTAGTGGCCTTGTGGAAGCTGCATTTATGATCTTGGCTCATGAAGTTTAGAGCTATAAACCACTAATGCTTAGTCAACCCCCTAATAAGGGAATTATCCTGAAATTCGAAGCAAACTATGATGACATTCTGGTGCAATTCTGACTAAAGAAAACTTTTGAAATATGATTGTTGGATGCTTGAGAACTTGAGACCTGTTGTATTATTGGGAATTGAACCCATGTCCTTCACCCTGAGCTGCATCCCCAACCCTTTCTTTTGTTGTTTATTTTGAGACAGGATCTCACTAAGCACTGAGTTGTCCAGGCCAATTTCCAGCTCGAAATTCTCCTGCCTCAGCCTCCCAGAGTGCTGGGATTACAGGAGAGTATCACCATGCCTAGCTGATATTTGTCAGGTTATTTCCTACTATCTTCCAAGATAGGAAACCTTAATTGCTGCTGCTCAGGTACATTCAGATTAAATGCTGCTTCTTCATGTAAATGGGTCAACTTTCTTTGTTTTGTTTGATTTTTTGGGATAGGGTCTTGCTGTGTAATTCAGGCTGGCCTCAAACTCACGGTGGTCCTTCTTCCTCAATCCCCTGAGTGCTGGGATTACAGGCATGTGCCACAACTTCTAGCCTGAAACAGTCAACTTTTTGCAAAGTGTTTTTTCCCAAAATTTTTCATTTTACCCCCTCCAATTTCTCTAATTTTTAAATGTTTTATAATTTTGTTTTCTTAATTTGTATTTTACTTTTTCTACTAAGCCAGTTTCCTTATATATTTCAGTGAATTTAGAGAATTTTGTGTTTTCTAATTTTGGTATTCTACACATTCTTCAAGAATGTAGACATGGGGTGGGATTACAGGAGTGTGCTCACACTGCTGTCATCAAATGATCGACTCTTTTTTTTGTTTTGTTTTGTTGGTACTAGGAATCGAACTCAGGACCTTGTGCTTGCCAGGAAGGCGCTTATTCCACTGAGCTACATCCCCAGCTGCTGTCATCAAATGAGATTCTTGATACTAAATATAGCAACAGAATTCCATGAGAGGAGACTTACATGCCAACATCTTCTAAATGGAGTTGTTAAAATTCAAACCAATTTTAGAGCAGTATGACCCCAGAAATTTTTGAAAAAGACAAAAACTACAATTTGGGAGGGGGGTTTACAAGGGATTGATGAGTCTAGCATCCCTGCTGTTTGGAGGCTGTCAGCTCAGTGAAGTAAAACACTGGCAGTGAAGGGAATATGGGCAAAGATGGCCCTCAAGGAGGCTCCTATGAGAGTCAAAGGCTGAGGCTGTGCTCAGGTCACTGTAAGAATAAGAGGCTGTGAGACCCAGCCGGGTGCAGAAAATCACAAGCAGGAAGGCGCATGTTCAGAGCAGGTACAGTCACTGCTCTCAGTCAGGCGTTGGTCCAGCTGCTAGGACAGTGGCTCAGATTGGAAGTCAGCATCCTCCACTGAACCACCAAAGCACCAGTTCAGTGGGACACACAGCAACTGAAAGAAAGTTCATTCTTGGTACCACCCTCAAGTGATTTGTAATACCCCAAGTTCTGAAAAAACTCAGCCCTCCAGTCACACAAAATGGCCACCTACCCATGAGAAAGGTTCAGTGAGAGGCAGCTGATAATGAACAGATGCAAGGGGAAGAAGGACCAAGTGGGGCTTCCTGTTCTCCCTCAGAGGAGTTTTCTCCGCAGAAAAGATTCATGTCTTAGGTCAGGAACTAAACTCTAGCAACTGTAGACTAGAGTATGACTCCGACCCTTCAATTGGCTCAGAAACCACCACCAGAGCATCAGTCTTCCAAAGGAAACCGTGGGGCAGGAGAATTGGGGAAATAGAAAGGATGAGGCTCTTGGGTCAAATTCTAGGGCATCATCTGGAGAACTCAGGTGTTCAGGGAACCCTGTTCCCAAGGAACCAACTACATTCCTGTTCCAGATCCGTCATCTATGCTGTGACTCTAATAAAAGCATGTAAGTTCTCTAAATTTCAGTGCTTTTTATATAAAATATGGGCTGCCTCAGGGCTGATGGGGGACCACAGGATAACAGTGTTCCCCGTGAGCTGCAGACATCACCCTATGTGCAGGATAAAAAGTAGACTTCCAGCCTCCCCTGCAGTAGCCCCATCTCTGTGTTCATCCAAGTGTCTAGTTGATTTTTCCAGACGTTTAATCATGGAACATTTAGGGCACTTATGAAGAACCAATCTTCTTAAGACTTTACCTGTGTTTAATATTTTTAGTAACATTATTGTAACCTGGACCAGATTAGTATTTCCACATCCCTAGAAAGAGAACTGAGACATACACGGATCTAGTTAACTTTCATGGGGTGTGCATAGTTTCTGAGTAGAATATGAATCCAAGCTCTGAAGCCCTAGCCCTGTGCTTCCAATCTGTGTTCTCCCTGCCTTTTGATCTGTTCTCATCTCAGTACAAGCGTTTGCCTACACCATAGACTATAGGGTTTTAAGTACACACAACAGTGCAAGATCTTCCTAAAGACCAACTCTCTTTCAGGTGGCTTTGTTGCCCAATTGGTGAGATGGAAGAACAAAAGTTTGAACTGTGAAAACATTCAAAATCCTGTCTTCTAACTATATCAAAACATATATTCTATTATTATTAATTATAGTCACTGACTGCAATAAGACACCAGCAGATATTCTTGCTGTCAAATCATAACATTGCCCCTTCCAACTATATTAACTGTTGTTCTACATATGATTTCTGTAAGAGCTACATTTTTTCCACTTATGAGATTGTTCAGTATTCATCCTTCTATGTTTGTCTTATTTCACCAAAAACTGTGTCCTCTGGACCTGTCTAAATTGTTGCACCTGATAAAATTGTTCTCACTGCAAAGGCATATAACACATAGATGCTTATAGTGTTGAATATGCTGTCATTCTCCAGTGTATACAAATGTCAACACATCACATCATCCCCCAAAATATGTAAAATTATTGTGGGTCAATTAAAAAGTTTGAACTGTAATTATTCTTGATTAACTTATGATCTTCTGTTGCAAGATATCAATAGCTAGAAAAATAAACAAAAATTACTATTAAAAAAAGATATCGCCGGCCCGAGCGGCACAGGCACCGATCAGGACTAAACATGGACTGCCTTCCGGGGTCCTGACCCAGGACCTTGGAGGAGAACGAGAGGGGCTCCTC
>RJWM01029056.1:0-24916 GCA_004363535.1 Dasyprocta punctata | reverse complement strand
ACAGTTTGTGATAGCTAAATCTTGGAAACAATTCAAACACCCATCAACTGATGAATGAACAAAAAGATGTGGTTTTTTAATATAATGGAGTACTACTTAGCCATAAAGAAGGATCAACTTGAGACATTTCTAGCTAAATGGATGGACCTTGAGACCATACTCCTAAGTGAAATAAACTGTACACATATGTGTAAATATTTCATGGTTTCTCTGTTCTGAGAAACTGAAAGTGTAAATAAAAACCAAAATATATAATAAATACTGTGAAATAGAATAAATTGTTCAAAAGAAAAGGGGAACTAGTTAGGGGGAAGGGAGAAAGGAAGGAAGGAAAGCAATGAGAAGGCCAAAATGAAACAAAGCTTTGTAAATAAGGAAGGAAGAGGGGATGAAGGGAAGGGAGGGGAGTGGGGAAAAAAATTGGATCTATAAGGTCATTAAAAAAAAGAATTAAAAACAAAAAATAAAGGACAAAATAGTTTCATTTTAATAAATGAAGCTTTCCATAATAAATAAATACAGTTTTCAATTAAATGAAGCAACATCAAGACAATACAAAAATGAATGAAGTCTATTTTAAGAAATGGTACTAGAGCAACTACATATCCACAGGTAAAAGATCAACTTGATCTTTCACTTTATATACAAAATATAACTCAAAATGGACAATTAACGGCAACCACTCAGGCCCCCTTCTGTCCCCCAGACAGAAGCTTTCTTTCTCTCAATAAATATCTTCTGCTCTTTAAAAAAAAAAAAAGGACAATTAAGTGTAAGAGGTAAACTAACAAAACTGTAGAATAACCATGAATAAATCTTGTATCCTGGAACTAGGCACTACATGACAAGATTTGTGTAGCAAAAACCCAAGGCATAAACAATAAAATAAGAAAACCCAGATAAATTACATTTCACCAAAATTAAAAATACGTTTTCAAGGGACATTAACAAAAAAGTAAAGGTCAGAGACTGAGAGAAAGTATCAGCAATAATATATGTTTGGGGACTTACACCCAGGAGAAAGAATTCTTACAGTTCAACAATAAAAGGTAAACCAAGTAAAAAATGGACAAAACATTTGGACACTTATTCATAGTTATTCAAATGGCTGACAAGTACATAAAAAGATCTCTATTCAACATCATTAGTGAAACATGAATTGAAATCACAATTAGAGATACTAAACTGCTTACCTAATTCTATGGCTATTATTTTTAAAATGCAACAAATGATAATAAAGATTAGAGTCCTCAATTTGGAATCAACAATTTTAGATGGCAATTTAAGTTATTCCTCTCTGAAACTAGTAAGACAAAAATAACAATAAAATACAATCTTATGTTTTTTGGTCATAACACAATAGAAGTAGGAATTTTTAGCAACAAAAAGAGCAACAGACTTGTCTTAAAAAGAAAACAAAACAAACCCATATATTTGGAAGTAAAAGCCATACCTCTAAATCTTCAGGTTAAAGAAAAAACCAGAAAAGAAATTACAAAATATTTATAAAGGTGTAACAATAAAAATATTCAAGATAAAACCTGTGAGACACAGCTTCAACAGTTCTCAAAAGGAAATCTGTAAGGTTGGAGGCATAGCTCAGTGACAGATCACTGCATAGCATGTGCAAGGCCCTGGATTTAATTCTCAGCACCATTTAAAAAAAATCCCAAAACGAAACAAAACAACCCTATGTATGTATGTATCTATCTATCTATCTATCTAGCTATCTATCTATCTATCTTTACAGGAAAACAAGATCAAAGGTCAGAAAAAGATCTGTGGAATATCCTAAACAAAAAGGAAACAACAAAGATATGTGATGGAATAAAAAATATAGTACAGTGAACATTTAAATTTATTACAGTAGAAGACACATTGCCATGACTCTACCTCCAAATACTCCTCACTTCGAACACACTCCATGGTTGTTGACACTTTCTGAAGCAGCCATGGAAGTCCTCTTTCATGTCTTTAGCTGTGCTGCTGTGGCTGCCCTGAATTGATTCAAAATGTTTACCTTCTGCAGTCATTTTCACTTTGGGGAAGAGCCAGAAATCACACCGTGCCAGATCCAATAAGTAAGGTGGGTGAGGACAGACATACTGTAATGTTTCTGACAAAAACTGCTGTAAACGTTTTAAGCAATTCAGAACATCAAGGTAGCAGTGAGAACAGACTCACAAAGAGGACTTCCAGAACCACTTTCAGAAAGTGGTAAAAACAGTAAGCAAGGGGGAGTATTTTGAGGGAGATTGATGGCAATATGTCTTGCAAAAACTTTTTTAAAAAGGCATACCATGCTTTTTGATCAGCCCTTGGAAGGCAGAAATCAAATAAGAATAAATCAACAAAACACAAAAATCTTTAAAAAGATTGGTAATGGTATGGAAACTTCCGGCAACACTGCAGAAAAGAGATGGAAATGACAGATGAAAGATTTAACAGATACATTTTGTTAAGATTGGTTCAAGGACTTGAATAGACCAATAACCACAAAGACATCCTCTCCGAGGAGCTCTACTCTGATAGTTTGTAGGCTTAAGTCTACTAATTTTTTTTTTTTTTTTTTTTTTTGCGGCACCGGGAATTGAACTCACAACCTCGCACCCGCCAGCGCAGGCACTTAAGCTACTGAGCCAAACTCCCAGGCCTGGTTTTTTTGAGGCAGGGTCGCACTATGTAGCTCAGGCCCGCCTTGCGCTTGCATTGTAGCCCAAGCTGGCCTTGAACTCACTCACAACACTCCTCCTACTTCAGCCTCCCGAGTGCTGGGATTAAAGGCGTGCACCACCACGCCCAGCTAGTCTACTAAATTTTTAAGGAGCAAATAATTCTTGTTTCCTAAATTACATTTACAATATAAAACATCCATATTCAAAACAACACAATTCAAAATGATACATACACGTTAAAGCATTTTATTCATTAAACACATCACAGTATGTCTAAAGACGATGAAAAAGGAGATCGAGGTAAAGAGAAAACCTAGTAAGCAGAATAAAAGTCTTATGCAGGCTAATGATTTGAGTGTGCCTTGAAATGAAGAATATAATAGCTTTCTGCATGTTTCAAAGAAGTTTACCACACGCAGCACAGTTACTGCCTTTTTCAAAGTTCTATCACAGATCACAGTTCCAGAAGAAAATAAATGGCAAGTTCCATTAAGGCATGGGTGTGTGTATAATGTCATGAAAGATACTGTTTTGAAAT
Organism: Dasyprocta punctata; assembly: GCA_004363535.1. Classification (NCBI taxonomy): domain Eukaryota; kingdom Metazoa; phylum Chordata; class Mammalia; order Rodentia; family Dasyproctidae; genus Dasyprocta; species Dasyprocta punctata. The sequence goes on along the minus strand of RJWM01029056.1, from coordinate 21,703 downwards.
AACGAACTTAACTGTTTTGGGTGATAATTTCTCTTAGATAAAAAGATATAACAAGAAGCAGGATAAGCATAAAGGGGATAGACAAAGAAGGGGAATTTTGGATTGCTCAGTATATTTGTCTAACCTATACAGTGGATGATACTGGTTAAAAGAGGGAAAAAAATCAGTTTTAATATCCTACACATCAGTAAAAAGTGGCATAAAAACAAATGCTTTATAAGCTTTATTGAAAACATAGATACTAGAAATTAGTATGTCTTCCAATTATTCTTTAGTTCACCAATAAAAGAAAAACTCTAAGCTAATTTCAGTTAGAAACAAACTTATTTTCAAAAGGAACATCACTGGACCATGTTGGCAAAAACTAGCACACTTACGAGTCAAAGGTCTTAAGACTGTTCCCCATATAAGCCAAATTTTAAAATACTTAGTAATCTATTTTTTTCCAAAGACAAGCAATAGTTTGGCACCTAATATATAATCATGAGGACCAAGTCAGGTGTGCAGCATCCCCAGTACAGACTTTATTATAGTTCAGCTATACATACATAATCTCTTGACACTGAAGATGTAGTTCTTGCAGATAAAGCCCAGAGGCAGGAAATGAATCTCCTTCCAAATGCTGCTTCTTATCTTTAAAGTAACCTCATATTATTACTAAACTAATAAAGTAATTTTGTTTCAGAAAGTGATCTGATCTATCTTATTTTGAGCTTCTGATAAATACAAGAGTAAGATGGGGGATTATTACTTTTTGTCTGACTATACACACTGAAACACAACATGAAAATAAAGGGAAAACTTTTAAAAATGATTTTTATGGTAAAGCTGGAACAGGCAATATCAAAGCCTATCAGTATATGAAGATGTGCATGATTTTAGAAAAACAGAAAACTGAATTTGTTATTTAACTTACAGCAAATTTGGAAATAAAACATTTAGTATCTTCTAATTAGAAAGTATCAGTTAAGCAGGATCAGTAAAAAGGATACAATACTATATACACACCAAATGAAACAGTAATCATTTAAAAATATAATTAAGGATATTACTGTGCTATTTATGGGATTTCTCTACTATAACAGTTAATAACCACAACCCATGTTGGAAATCAAGATTTTATTGAAGGTCACAAAAAGGCCAGCCCACCAAAATATTAGTGTCAAACACAAAGTGGGATGGAGAAAGCACAGGAAACTTTGACGATTAATGATTAACGATAGTAATTACTACACACAGAGAAGGTATTATTGTACTAATATAGTAACATAGTGCATTTTTACTACATATCATACATGACAGGTGCTTAATATATACTATTTTAAATCTCTAAGTCTAAGATATTAACATTTTTTAAAAAAACTTTTTCTTAGCCGGGCGTGGTGGCACATGCCTTTAATCCCAGCATGCGGGAGGCTGAGGTAGGAGGAGCGTTGTGAGTTCGAGGCCCGCTTGGGCTACAAGGCGAGCGCAAGGCCGGCCTGAGCTACATAGTGCGACCCTGCCGCAAAAAACCAGGGCCGGGAGTTTGGCTCAGTGCCTTAAGCGCCTGCCCTGGCAGGCGCGAGGTTGTGAGTTCAATCCCCGGTGCCGCAAAAAAAAAAAAAAAAAAAAAAAAACCTTTTTCTTGGGGGCAGGCTGTGTTTTAGACAGGGTCTCACTATGTAGTCTAGACTGGTCTTGAACTCACTATCAGCCCATACTGGCCTGAAACTTGTGGCAATTCTTGTGCCTCAGTCTCCCAAATGCTGAGATTACAGGTGTGTGCCACCACTCCTGGCAAGATATTTTTTTAAATGTGGGAACTGAGACTAAAAGCAATTAAACAAATCCAGGATCTTAAAGCCAGGAAAGCAGTATGAAGTTCTGATTCTAGTTGGCAAATTATTACATGCTGCAGCTTCCTCTTCTTCCTAATCTAAACTCTTGAAATGACAGATAAATCCATAACCATGCTAGAAAAAGTGAACTGGAAAATCCACAGAGGCTGAGAGCTAGAAAAGGTGTAGTAGTTTCAAAGGTACATGTTCTTACATAAGGGATATAAAGTGCAGGAGAAGACAGAAGATAGATAACAGGATTTTGCATTTAAAGCAGCAATGCAGGTATGGATCACATTGCCTTCTTTTGCAGAAGCAAGTTAACAGGTTTCATTTCTGCTCTTAGTTACAAATAGTCAATACAGGGCTGTGAATAGGAACAATGCCTCAAATGATTGGGATGGGGACACACAGAAAGAACCAGAACTGTGCTTAGAAATGTGACAGGATAACTTGCACAAGGGCCAGAAGTTTGGTTCAGTGGCTTAAGCGCCTGCCTAGCAGGCACAAGGCTCTGAGTTTGATACCCAGTACGGAGGAAAAAAAAAAAAAGGTATCTTGCACAAAGACAAGCCTAAGCTTCCCCTATAACTAGGTAACAGTAAGAAATAAGAGCTGGCCTAGATCTCAAGTATAAATATGAACAAAACAAAAATATTCAATCACTGGCTGATCCTGGCTGATCATCAATCAAACGAGTCATAAAACTTAGTAACAGGAAGAACTCACTCTCTGTATGTAATACTTCATTGAGATAATACTTCAAAGAATTTGTATCCATAAAAAATAATCAACTAGAGCTTAAAAATGATAAGCTGAATTCAAGCTGATGAATAAAAGATTAAGTCAAAGAATCTTCCCAAACAGTACTGGATAGAGAAAAAAACTATGGAAAACAGAAAAGTTAAAAAAGACATGGAGAAATACTCAGATGTTCTAGAATGCTTTTAATAGGAATTCCAGAAGGATGGAATAAAAATGGAGAGAACAGACTCTTCAAAGCAGGAAAAAAAATAAAAATAAAAATAAAAATAAAAAAATCCCTGAACTGGAGGAAATGTCAAGTCCTCAAACTGAGTGTAGACCAGGTAGTGAGCCTAAATAGATCCTGGTGAAATTTCAGTAAACCAAGGAGAAAGAGAAAAGAGTCCAACGTTTGGTAAAGGTAACCAAAAGTGCAGATTACTTAAAAAGAAGAATCACAGGGATACCAGATCTCTCCATTTAAGAACACCATTAAAAAATGAAAAGCAAGTATTAAAATGTTATAGGAAGAAAATTTTGAATCTGGAATTCTGTATGTAGCCAAACTATGTTCCAAGTGTGAAGGCAAAAATAAAGATATCTGCAAATGTGTAAGGATTCAAAGATTACCTCCTACGATTTCTAAAAGGCTTGAGAATATACTATTCAGGTGTAAAACAAAGAAGTAGGAGGCAGAAAGCAATACTTAGCAGACCATAAAACTGCCTAATCAGCAATCATTTAAAAAACAATATTCACAACTAAAATATTAGATGCATGCAATGAGAGGCTGGAAACCTGACACTGGGCAAAGTTTTCTGCGCCCAGGGAAAGTTCCTGGAGGGAGAGAGAATAGAGAAAGCAGAAAGAAATAAAAACATGCTAGCTTGTCCAAAGGAGGATTTGATTATTCTGAACAGAATAATACAAGTTTAATTCTTGTGCAAAAGTTTTAGAGTAACATTAAATGTAATACAATGTAATTAACACTGCCAGGGAAGGGGGTAAAATGGAATACTTACTTTCCTCATGACAAAGACTTGATACAGTACACAGAAGAAAAGGGAAAATAAGAAATTTAGATGTTTAATAACATAGTTTCAAAAAATATAAAGACAAAACTTATTAAAGAGAAAGGGTTGAGGGTGGGCTCAATGGTACAGTGTTTGCCTAGTGTGCCTTTGCTGAAAGGAGAGAGAAGGGGAGGGGAGAGGAGGGGAAGACAAGAAAAAAGGGAAAAGAGAAGGGAAGAAAAAGAAAGGAAAGAAAGAAGCAAGGGAGGAAGAGAACAAACTCAGTTATAAATATAATGTAAACTACCACATCACATTCAGGAAATATCAAGTAGACAACAAAATAACATATACAGATTTAATAATAGCCGGGTGTGGTGGCGCATGCTTGTAATCCCAGCACTCAGCAGGCTGAGGCAGGAGGATCTCTGTGAGTTTAAGGCCATCCTGAATTACATAGCAAGACTCTGGCTCAAGGTGGGGGTGGGGGGGGATGAAGAAAACAAAGTAGATTTGAATAATATAAGTAAAAAGTTGCACAAGAGACACAAATTCAAATTGCTTTCAGGACCAGAGATGCAGTCTAGGTAATAGAGCAGGAAGTAATAAAAAAGTAGCACTAATTAAAGAGTGTAAGTTCCATCTAAAGATACTAGTATTTTTTATAGTATGAAAGACACTCATGATAACTGACTTGCCGTGCACAATGAACAAATGAATGCATAAATATATACACTCATATATTCAAATAGTAATTTAAAGAAACCAGATTAATTTCAAACACATATGAGTAAGTCAAAAACTGAACATGTAGCCGGGCGTGGTGGCGCATGCCTTTAATCCCAGCACTCGGGAGGCTGAGGTAGGCGGAGCCTTGTGAGTTCGAGGCCGGCCTGGGCTACAACGCAAGTGCAAGGCCAGCCTGAGCTACATAATGTGACCCTGCCTCAAAAAACCAGGGCTGGGAGTTTGGCTCAGTGCCTTAAGCGCCTGCCCTGGCAGGCGCGAGGTTGTGAGTTCAATCCCCGGTGCCGCAAAAAAAACAAAAAAAAAAACAAAAAAAAAAACTGAACATGTGTTAAGACACTAAGGATATTGCAAGAAATTACAAATAGCAGAAGCCACATGGGCCACAAAAGAACAAAATAAATAGGACTTTATCAAAATTAAAAACTTGTGCATCAAACCAGGTGTGGTGGTACACGCCCGTAATTCCAGTACTTGGGAGGCTGAGGTAGGGGGATCACTGTGAGTTCTAGGCCAGCCTGGGCTACAAAGTGAGTTGAAGGCCAGCCTTAACTGCATAGTGAGACCCTGTCTTAGACAAAGAAAAGGGAACAACCCCCCTGGAAAAAACAATCCAAAACAAAACAATAGAACACTTGTGCACTATCACTAGAGTGAAAAGTCAACTTACAGAATGGGGAAAAAAATATGTGTAAACCTTACATCGACTCTTTTGAAGATAACAATATGCAATGTAACAACCATTGTTAAATTCCTATCATCTTGTCTTCAAATCCTGTATCACTACTATTTTGGGGGTTTTTTGCTGTTGTTGCTGTTGTTTGTTTCTTTTGTTTGTTTTTCGTTTTTTCGGGGTTTTGTTCTCTAAAAAAAAATTCATATCGACAGTGGACTGATACCCACAATAAAGAACTCAACAACACAAAACACCGACTAAAAAATGGGCAAAAAAGACATTTCTCCAAAGATATACACAAACGGCCAATATATATGAAAAGATGTTCTGCATGAATGGTTAGTAGGGAAATACTAATTAAAACCACAACAAGATGCCACTTCAGGAAGGCTATTATCAAAAAAGTAATAAGTGACACAAGAAGAGAACAAAATGAAATCCCCATGGACTTACTGGTAGGAACGTAAAATAAGAGTCACTGTGTTGGCTACTCAAAATGTAAACGTTCCCCAGTTAATCCTTTAAGTATGATATGACTCAGCAATTCCACTTGAGTGTATATACTCAGAAAAACTGAGAGCAAAAAGTCAAATGAAGACCTGTACACCCATATTCACAGCAACATCATTCACAATAGCCAAAAAGGTATAAACGTCCATAGATGAACAGATAAAATGTTACATATGAATACAATGAAGGAAATTCTGACACACATTACAACATGGACTAACCCTGAGAACATTATGAAGTGAAATAAACCACTGCAAAAGAAACTACTGTATAATTCTAATTGTATACGGTATTTGGAGTAGTCAAATTCCTAGACAGAAGGTAAAATGATGGTTGCTATGGTTTCAGTGGGGAAGGGGAAATGGGTAGCTACTGTTTAATGAGAACGTAAGTTCAGTTTGGGAAGTTTTTGTTGTTTTGTCTTATGTTTTGTGGTACTGGGGACTGAATTTAGGGCCTTGTAGGTCTTAGGCAAGCACACCACCGAGAGACACCCCCAGACCTTGAGAAAACTCATGAAACAGAAAAACGGTGGTAATTTAACAACAATGTGAATATATTTAATGTCCCTGAACTACACATTTAAAAATGGTTAAATGATAAATTATATGATATACATGTTTTACAATTAAATAGCAAGTAAAATGTAGCTGCACTTATAAAAAGAATACACGCAGACCAAATGGGATTTATCATAGTATTTAAGGGTAGTTTCACTTCAGACACAGCAATGAAATTCAAAATAGTAACACATGCTGAAGAGATGACAAAATTTCAATGCTTAGTAAAATTTTTTAGCTATTAAGAGTTATTAGTCAATTTTTGCTAATTTATCCTGTGCTAATAAACACCACCACTGAGATTTATTTATTATTCATGATACATGTCTACTGTGGATGGCTGCAGTTTCAAACTGCCTTCATTCTTGGACAGAGGATGAAGGCAGTCTCTTATTTACAATACATTGGTCAAAACAAGAAAAAAGCAATGACTAAATCAGATCAATCACTTAAAAGTTTGTCAGATAGAGCACATTATCACTTTTATTCACACTCCATTGGCTTCAAAGCAAGACTCATGGCTAAACCTGGTATCAATAAGGAAGTAACCTTTCTCACAACAGGAAGCACCTGATTGAAGGATTTTATAGTGAAAGACTCAGTAGAGATGATCACCCAATAACTGTAAACAAGATCTGGGCTGGGAATGATAAATCTGTAAGAGGAAAATACCTTTAATTTGTAAAAGAGTATTTATTATAAATATAAAATGAATAGCACACTCAGTGGTGAAACATTAGAAATATTTTCATAAGGTTAGATACAAGATAAGGATATCTGCTATCATCACTGTATTTCAATAAATACTCTGGAAGAGTTCTAGCCAATGCAACTAGACCACAAGAAGAAAGCAACACTGAACTTTTCTGAAAACAGTATGACTATCTATCAATAAAATACAGAGGAAGCCACTATTAAAATGGGTCATTTTGCTGGGCGTGGTGGTGCACACCTTTAATCCCAGCACTCGGGAGGCTGAGGTAGAAGGAGCATTGAGTGTTTGAGGCCAGCATGGGCTACAACGTGAGCACAAGGCTGGCCTGAGCTACATAGTGCGACCCTGCCTCAAAAAAACTAGGGCTGGGAGTTTGGCTCAGTAGCTAAAGCGCCTGTCTGGCACGCGCGAGGTTGTGAGTTCAATCCCTGGTGCCACAAAAAAAAGGGTCAATTTGTATCAGTGGGAAAAACACTGGTAGCTGGTAGTTCTCAACTTTAGACTATTAGTTTTCCAGTTGCTGGACACAATACCCAACACCCACAATTTACAAGAGAGATTTAATTTAGCTCATAACTTCAGAGGACTTAGTGCATAGCTGGCAGGTGCCAAGGCAGGAATATTGTGGCAGAGTAAAGTTGCTTAGCTCACGGAAGCCAGGAGGTAGAGGGGGGAACAGCACCAGAGCAGAAAAGGCAAGGGACCAGAAACAGTACCCAAGGTCTTGCCTCTATGACATACCCATTCATACCCAAAAGTGTGTTCTACCAAACCCATGGGCAGTTCCCCAGTCAATCAAATTGACATGATCAAGATTATAAAGAAGTATTTGTTATGTTCCTTATCTATACTGAAATAAATGCACTAATGTAAACCAACATATAATTTTTAAAAATTATACATATAAATTGGGTGTGGTGGTACACACCCATAATCCCAGCACTCTGGGAGGCTAAAGCAAGTCTGAGCCCAACCTGGGCAATTTAGTGAGATCCTGTTGCAAAAATAAAGAACAGACTGAGGATGTAGCTTAGTACAAAAGCCCTGAGTTCATTCCCCAGTATAAAAAGGGGAGGGGTAACTTATACTATGATAATATATACTATATTTCAACACATAAATGGATTCACACTAGTATTAAAGGCTTTCATTTTTATGCAGAAGCACTGTAATCACCAATAATTCTATAAATATGAATGCTGACTAAAGAACTGGTTACTGAAAAGCCATGAGACTGATACAGTTTTCTTAAATGGTGAAAGAGTCTTGGTAAAATTCTAAGCAAAACAAAATATAATCTTACTTCAATTGCCAAATTAGGAGGAAATTTAGCATTACATTTTGCCATGAAAACATACATTTTAAGAAGTTTTAAAGTTTATTAAAATATTTAATAAAATATACAAAACCTACTGTGTATTTATATGTAAAAAGAACTTAGGAGTTAGGTTGATAAAATTAGAAGCAACTTGCCAGGCATGGTGGCCCGCACCTGTAATCCCAGCATTCAGGAGGCTGGGGCAGAAGGATCACTTCAAGTTGGAGGGTACCCTGGGCTGCACAGTGAATTCAAGACCAGCCTGAACATTACAGGGAGAGCCTGTCTCCAAAAGAAAAAAAGGGGAAAAGAAGAAGAAGAAGAAGAAAGAGAAGCAAAAAGAAAGAAATAAGGAAGAAGAAGAAGGAGGAAGAGAAGCAGGAGGAGGAAGAATACACAATTTTTCACTTATATGCATGTTCAGGAATTTCACTGATAAGGATGAGGATCAGGAAATGCAGAGCACTGTAACTACCACTTCTGGTTCACATCAAAACTTGCTTCTAAGATCTATTCTCAGAAAAAAAAAAAAAAGAAAATCTATTCTCTGAAACTTTTTTTTTTTTTTTTTTGCACCGAGGATCAAACTCACAACCTCATAGCTGCCAGACAGGCGTTTAAGCCACTGAGCCAAACTCCCGGCCCTAGGTTTTTTGAGGCAGGGTCCCACTATGTAGCTCAGGCCGGCCTTGCACTCCTGTTATAGCCCAAGACGGCCTCAAACTCACAGCGCTCCTCTTTCCTCAGCCTCCCACGGGCTGGGATTAAAGGTGTGCGCCATCACGCCCGGCTATTCTCTGAAACTCTTAAAAAGTCAATGAACAAACTATTTCTCAAAAGGAAAATATTACGTTTGCAAGCATAGACTTTGGAATTAGGCAGATCTGCTGGGTTCAAAATCTAGCCCTATTATCTCAACACTCTGTATAATATGTGCCAATTTAAAATTAACTTCTTGACTCCTTAATTTCCTTAGCTATAAAATCTTCCTTTTTCCCTTAGCTTCTTAAATATGCACAAATCATCTCTATCCTAAGACAATAACAAAAGGGAATATTTCACCAATTCTACTCTTATTTATTCAAACTATCATTTCATTTCCTCTCCCCTTCCCCATCAAATTTTGAAAATATGACAAATCAAATGAAAGTTACTGATCAAAGAGGACAATAAAAGAGACAGAAGATTATAGAGCTAAACCAAACATACTCAGGACTACAATAACACCAAGAGTTAATAAAAGATAGCCAGGCGTAGTTGCATACGCCTGTATTCCAGCACTCAGCGGGCTGAGGCAGGAGGATCACTGTGAGTTTCAAAGCCAGCCTGGGCTATAAAGTAAATTCAAGGCCGGCCTTAACTGCATAGTGAAACCCTGTCAGAAAAGTAAAGTGAAGTGAAGTGAAGTGAAAGGAGAGGAGAGGAGCAGAAATAAAGAAAAAGACAACCAAAATACTGACAATGGTTTAAAATAATCAAGGTTAATGCAGAGAAAAATAAAAATATAGAATAATTTCTAAAAATATCTGTTTACTTCTCTCACTTTTCCTGCTCTATTTACATTTTCAAAGCTCTTATTATCTTCCAAATAAACATGTAAATTTATTTATATTGTTTATCACCTCTCCTTCCTCCACTAGAATGTAAGGCAGTGGATTCAGTGGTGTTTTGCTAGTACAGAGCAGGGAATCAATAAATATTTGCTGAATGAATAAATGCATAATGATGTGGAAGACAAAGATGATTACCCAAGAAATTACCTAGCGAACAGGTCATAAAAGCATTTTTACGAGGCAGCAAATTTCTATGAAATCAGAGAAAAGCAAAGTATTTAGATAAAAAACAATGTACTAGCTGGGCATGGTGGCACACTCCTCTAATTCCAGCACTCGGGAGGCTGAGGCAGGAGGACCAACCTGGGCTACAAAGTGAGCCCAAGGTCGGCCTGACCTGCACAGCGAGACCCTGTCTTAAAAAGAAAAAAAAAGTACTCTAGGAAAAAATATTCTTAATTATTCATACTAAACATAAGTAAATAAAAATTTAAACCTTCAAACTTAAAAGATACAAAGAAAATATACCTTCCTGTTATGCAAGTCAATAAGTGAAAAAAACTGTTTTACTTCCTTATAAAAACACTTAGTACTCAGAGAAAATGACTAATGTCTATAAAGGTTTTGAAATAAATTGTTATTTTAGAAATAGTACATCCATTCAAGTAGATATTTAAGTGATAAAAGCAACAGGGAAGAATTCTTTTATAATCAAAAACTTAGGAAATAATTCCTCCTATAAGAACATGTTAAAAAAGTAAGAGACAAGGCCTCAGAAACAGAAAGCAATACAAAAGGCAACTAACGCAGTTAGGTGCAGTCAACTGAGTTAAATATAAAAATCTGGTATTATTGGAACGGAAGGACAGTTTTAATTTTGGAAAAATTAATGTAGACTTATCATATTAATAGATGCTAAAATCATTAAAACAATACTACTTATGACTCGGTAAACAAAAAAAATGCAAAAAAACTTAAAGCAAACATCACATTTAATTTTTTTTTTGGTACTGGGCACAAACTCAGGGCCTTGCATTTGCCAGGCAGGCACTGCACTGCTGAGCTACATCCCTGGCTCTTAACCCCAAAATTTTATAAGCAATTCCCATTAGAATAAAGAACATACATGAATGTTTCTACCATTGTTTTTATTTATCCTACAGATACACACAGAAAGAAACAAGGGATATGTGGTAAGATAGATTAAGAGAGAAACATACCTTACTTGTAGGTAATGATTATCTACACAAGAAAAAACCAAACAAACCTGTAACCTAACTATAGCCAGAAAATGACAGCAATACAAAAATGACAACGCAGTCATAATAAAGTTAGGAAAATTTTCTTATACAACAGTAACAATCACTAAAGTACCTATAAATTAAAGAAAATGTATGTGGGATACTTACGAAACAAATTACAAAATTATACTAAAGAGCATTTAAAACATCTGAACAAATAATCATGCCATACTAAAAGTGGAACAAAGAATTATTACTAAAAACACATATATAGAAATGTGTAAAAAACCAAAATAATCACTCATCACTTAACGGCTTTTATCCTTTATCTGCAAAGAATTTTTTTGTTTTTGTTTTGAGATAAATCCTCACTATGTTGCCAGGCTATCTTCAAACTCCTGGGCTTAAGCAATACTCCTGCCTCAACTCAGCCTTCCAAATACTTGAAACTGCAACTGTGTACCATTATACCCACCAATCTCGAACGATTCTGTATATGTATTTTTCACTAAGTGTTATTTCATGAACTTACCATACTTTACTTAGCTATGCTTTCACTATTTGTTTGTTTGTTTATTTATTTAGTGGCACCGGGGATCAAACTCTCAACCTCATGCCTGCCAGACAGGCGCTTAAACCACTGAGCCAAACTCCCAGCCCTAGTTTTTTTTGAGGCAGGGTCGCATTATGTAGTTCAGGCCGGCCTCTAACTCACAAGGCTTCTCCTACCTCAGCCTCCTGAGTGCTAGGATTAAAGGTGTGCAACACCACACCCGGTTAGGTATGCTTTCACTGTTAAAAGTTGGACTGGTTTTAACTTTTTACTATCATAAACAACTCTAAGATAAACTTCTGAAGAATATGGACTGATCTTATACAAATTTCTGATTTCTCCAAAATAGGAATTTTAGAAAGGAAGATATGGGCATGGTTTCTTTCTTGTGACTGGTATAGAGTTAAAAAACATTTAAATCTTACTACTAGCATTTTATTTTTTTGAAACAGGGTTTCATTATTCAGTTCAGACTGGCCTTGAATTCACTTTGTAGCCCAGGCTGGCCTCGAATTTGGCAGTGACTCTCCTGCCTCAGCCCCCTGAGTCCTGGGATTACAGGTGTACACCACCAAGCCCGGCTCCCACTAGCATTTTAAAAAGTATTTGTGCAGGGCATGGCAGTGACATGTGCAACCCCAGCACTATGGAAGGTCAAACAGGAGGATTGCAAGTTAAAGTCTAGCCTGGTCAATCTGTGATTTATCAAGATTCTCTTTCAAAAAGTTTTTTTAAAAAGGGGTAGGGATGTAGCTCAGTGCAAAGGTCCTGGGTTCAATCTTCAGTACCAAGAAAAGCACTTGTTAATAAATTAAAAAATGGCAGGCAGCCAGGCGTGGTGGCATGCATGTGTAAACCCAGCACTTGGGAGGCTGTGACAGGAGGATCGTTGCAAGTCTGAGACCAGCTCAAGGCCAGCCTGAACTGCATTGCAAGACCCTGGCTCAAAAAAGACAAGACAAGACAAAAAAAAAAAAAAAAAAAAAAAAAAAAAAAAGGCAAGTCACTGCTGACCTATTTTATTTATATTTCTTAAATATAGTAAGATTTAGTATTTTTACTGTTCATTAGATATATTTCTTCTATGTTTGACTATAATTTTTTTCTGACAGTTTTAATGTGTTTCTTCTATTCAGTGCTATATACATCTTATGAAAATGCAAAATTGTAAAAGGACTATATCGTTTTTTGATTTATATTTAAAATTTTACTCACACACTACACAAACACATACATACATACATAAAATTAAGTGCATACATTTTTCTCATGTAGTTTAACTAAATACTCTTTTTAAAAGATCAATGAACAATTTTCATATTTATATGTACCATACTGTTCCATTTGACATAAATTATGTTGTAAAACTAAATCTCACAAGCACATAATTGCCTAAAATAAACATTTGATTGGCAAGATTAAAAAGAAAACTCCACTATGCCTTGTAAAACAAGCAAAAAGCATTTGTCACAAACATCCAGAAATTTCATGTGTGGTTGTCATTCAATATCTATCTATATTTGCCACTAATCACCTTGTAATAGTTGTGAAATATTTATCTCTTTTGAGAACAATCATATAAACCAGGAATCAGAAAACAGACTTCTGGAAAGATAGTGGAGTGGTGAGCAGCAGAGAAACAGCCTCCCCAAGATTTGTGGTCCAGACATCACAGCAACCTGAGGATGAGAAAAAGGAATAAAGTGGGTCCCAGGACTCAGGAAGGATCTGAAGGGAGCACTGAACTCCATGGGGAGAGCAAAGAGAGAGACCTTAACAAAGAAGGAGATGGAAGAGTGTGCTTTCTTTCCAGAACCCAGACTCACTGCATGGGAGGTACAGCTCAAACCTGCAGATGCACAGTGACTACCGGTAACCTCAAAGGCCTCCATGGAGAAATACACAAATGAAAGGGAGCAGTGGACACAGCAGACTCCAGTGACTGGTGAGTTCCTCGGGTTCAGACATCCCCCAGGAGAGGAATTGGCTGACAGCCATCTTGTAGAGGGGTCAACTACGCTAGGAACTCAGAAGATGCAAGCTGGTTCCATCCAGCAGCTCCCACTGTCAGAGTGAGGCTGCTGATTTCAAGTTATCAGGAGATCAGGGAACCACAGGCTAGCAAGTTCAAGTAGGCAGGAGGCACACAGAGTGCTACAGGGTGAACAAATCATGTTCCAGTCTCTGTGTCAAAAACCAGCTCTAACTTCAGTGTAACTGAAGGTGAAGGCTTGATGGGATTATCCACTATCCTGCCATGAAGCTACAGCTGGCTGGCTAAGCTTAATTAACTCAGATCTGAACTGTCTGCCCATGTTGTCTATCAGTGACAGCAGAGATACACTTTGAAGCAGACATTTTAGTTTCTTATTTTGTTTTTTTCTTATTTATTCTTAGTTTTACACGCATGACCATGGTTTCTAGGGGTTTTTTTTATTGTTATTCTGTTCTTATTTCTTCCTTCTCTCTTTCCTTCCTTACCAGTTTCCTCAAGTTTGCATAATCTTCCTTTGTCCTCCAGTCTGACTTCTAATCTTCATATTTCTGTATTTTTCCCCCAATCTCTTTATTCTAGATCACTTTAGATTTTGTTATATAATCATAAATATAGCTCTTACAGGTAAAGGTGACAAATTAATAGTTAACACAGGTTGTCATTTTCTAGGCTGTATTTGATGTTATTGTTATTGCTTTAGCCAAGGTGACATAATTGTTCTAATTAGTTGTTTTTCCTGATAGAACAGGACTGAGACTGCTTAAGGGTCATAAACAATACTATAGGCCAGTGCTAAAGAACCAGAGGCTGGGCCAAGTAGGCAGCAACTTCTCATCCCCAATAAACTGAAGAGGCAGTATCTTGCAACAGACTCAAAATCCAAAAGCCAGCTATACTGGGAAGACATCTATCTCTGAGAAGTAGTCATTTCCTAAGGGTGCTAAATACTAGAAATTAAGCTACTTGCCATAAGCAATTGACAAGCATCAATTCAGAAACTAAACTTAAAAAAAATCGAAAATGAGAAGACAAACAAGATTCAATCCCAGACTTCGAGCTCGCCAATGGGAAAACCAAAGGGCAATGAATGATGTGGAACAATTCAATTCAAAAGTCACCTACCTGGACTCCCTGAAGGGGTAACAGCAGAAGTAACAAAGGAAATGTAAGAGGCTTTAGAAAAAAATCAAATCAGAAATAATTCTGCAGATAACTACAGAGATGAAGACCATAGTGAAACGCATGCTTAGTGACTCTAGAACAGATACAGATTTAAAAAAATAGAAGAGCTCAATAAAATGATGGAAACCACGAACACCCAGCATAGGGAAGAAATGGAATCCACGAAACAGACTGAAACAGATATCCAGGAGATTAAAAATTGCATTGAGAGTATACACAGCTGAATGAGCCAATGTGAGGACAGAATATCAGATATAGAAGGCAGGGTTGGGATAGGTGATCATGAAAAGAAAGAGCTCCTGAAAACAGCAAGAGATCACAAAAAAATCAATCCAAATGCTGTTAGATAATGCATAAGATTCATCAAAGTTATTGAAATAGCACAAGATAGCACAAATGACACAAAAAAACCAGTTCAAAGAAATCATAGTAGAAAACTTCTCAAGCAGGGGAAAAGATTTTGAAATAAGACAAATGAGGCATATAGAACTCCAGTTAGCCACAATCAAAACAAAACAAAACAAAACCACCCACCAAGGCACGGAACTTCCAGAAATTCAACACAAGAACAGAATATTAAAAGCTGTTAGAGGGACTTCTGGGAAGATAGCAGAGTGGTAAGCAGCAGAGGAAACAGCCTCTGAGACCTGCTGTCCAGACGAAGGAATACAGCATCGTGAGGAAGACAAGAAGGAGTAGGTCCCCTGGACCCAGGAATAATCTAAAGTGAGAATTGAAGCCCACAGAGAGAGTAAAAAGAAAAACTTCAATGAAGAAGAAAGAAGGCAGTAGCTGGAGGTGCCTTCTCCTTGAGACAGGACTTACTGTGCAAGAGGAGCTGGGGACGATGATGGTGATGGTTGGTGACCCTGGAAGCCTCTGCAGGTATGGCAGTGGAGGGAAGCAGCAGACATGGAGGACTGCACTGGCTGGCAGTGAGTGCAGACGACTTAGTCCTCCCACGGGGAGAGTGTAATTAGCTGGGAGCCATTATGGAGATGGGCCAGATAAGCCCAGAATCCAGAACTGCTGCCAGCTGCATCTAGCAGCTCCCAGCTGGGCTCAGACCCATGGAAAATGCTTGGACTGCAGCAAGCTCAATGAGTCTGGTCTCAGGGCAGGCCTGCTGAGATTATCTACTACCCCGCCAAAAAGTTACTGCTGGCTTGCTGGGATAGACTGGCATGACTTGGGACTCTGTTTTCACAGGTTGTCCACTAGTGAAACCAGAGAGGATCCTGGAAGTGGACTGTTACTCTTTTTCTTTTTCTCTTTCATTGTTTTTATTTGACTGTGAAAGTGTTTCCTTACATCTTTGTGGGTGCAGTTCTGTTCTCTTCTCCCTTAGATCTCTTCCACCTCTTTTCCTTTGGTCTTCCGCACCAGTTTCCCAAGACTGGCGTGATCCCCCTTTGTCCTCCAACCTTACTTCTAATTTCTTTCTCTTGTTCTACTTCTCTATTTTCTCCTTAGTCCATTTTAAATTTTAACTCCAAGAGCAAAACTGACACATTACTGACTTACATATTGCATATAATTCTCTGGTTTGTTTTACATTTTGTTATAAAATCACAAATTTTTTCATACAGTTAAAAGTTGCAAATTAAGGGTTAGCTCAGTTTGTTGTTTTCTAGGCTGTGTTTGATGCTACTGGTATCTTTACACCCAAGATTGACAGAACTGTTCTAAATAGCTGTTGGTACTGATATTCCATGACTGAGATTAACGAAGGGTCACAGAAAATACTGTGGCACAGTGCCAGAGATCCAGGGACTAGGCCAAACAAGCAACAATGACTTATCTCCAACAAACTGAAGAAGTAAGATCTTCCAACAGACTCAAAATCCAAAAACCAGCTATACTTCAAAGAATTAGTCATTACCTAAGAGTCCTAAATACTAGCAATAAAGCAACCCACCACAGACAACTTACAAGCATCATCCCAAGAATTAAACTAAAAAAAGAGAAGAAATGAGAAGACACTTAAACAAGATGCAACCCCACACATCCAGTTCACCAAAGGCAAACCCAGGGAACAAGGAGGTGGGACATTCCAAAAGTGCCCGTCCAGGTCTCCCTGAAGTAGAAACAACAAATCAATTGAATGAGGCTCTGGAAAAAATAAATCAGAAATAATCTCTCAGATAACTACACAGATTACCAAAATATACACCATGCTTAGTGATGTTAGAGCAGACACAGACAAAAAAACCAGATGAGCTTAAAAAAATTATGGAAGCTCAGCATGGGAAAGAAATGGAATTCAAGGGCCAGGGATCTAGCTCAGCAGCACAAGCGCCTGCCTGGCAAGCACAAGGCTGTGAGTTTGATCCCTGTTGGGAAAAAAAAATGGGAATGCATAAAGTAGATTCAAGCAGATATCCAGGAAAATAAAACTCTTGAAAATATTCGAAGCAGATTACGTCAATGTAAGGACAGAACCTCAGATATTGAAGACAGGCTTACAGTTAGCAACCAAGAAAAAGGAAAGATTTCTCAAAACTAGCAAGGGACCATGAGAAATCAATCCAGCAGCTGCTAGGTGGGACAAAGAAGAATAACTTAAGATTAATTGGAGTCAATGAACAAGCAGGAGATACCACAAATGACATTAAAAAAATGTTCAGACATCATGACAGAAAACTTTCCTGGTAGAGAAAAAGAATTTGACATACAGATACAGTACTCCAATTAGCCATGATCAAAAAAAATTTACAGCCAGGCATATCATAGTGAAGATTCCAGAAATTTAACACAAGAATAGAATCCTAAAAGCTGTTAGAGAAAAGAAACAAATCACCTATAAAAGAAAGCCCATCAGAATTACAACTGACTTCTCAGCACACTCTCAAGTCAAGGAGAGTCTGGAGTGAAGTACTCCAAGTTCTAAAGGAAAACAACTTTCAACCCAGATTGATGTACCCTACAAAACTATCTTTCAAAATTGACGGAGAAATAAGATACTTCTGTGAGAAAGAACACCTGAGGAAATTTATGACCACCAAACCAGCACTCCAAAATGTTTTGAAGGACAGTCTAGAAAGAAATAAGGACTACAGCTCCATGAACCCCAACAGAAAAAATTCACCAAGGAAGGCAAACAATTAGAGGGAGAGGAAAAAAGGGAGGGAGCCAACAACAGGAAAATAACATGACAAGGATAAGTCAATACATATCGGTTATAACCATCAATGTTAATGGTCTCAATTCACCAGTTAAAAGACACAGACTGGCAGAATGGATCAAGAAGCAAGATTCAACAATATGCTGCATAAAAGAAACACATTTAATTCAAAAAGAAATTGACAGACTGAAAGTCAAAGGATGGAAAACAATACTCCATGCAACAGGAATACAGAAAAAATCAGGGGTAGCTACTCTATTTGCAGACAAGTGAATTTCAAGACAAGACTGATTAAGAGAGATAAAGGTCACTACACACTTACAAAGGGAACAATCCAAGAGGAAGAGATAACAATCATAAATATACATGCAACAAATACCAATACACCCAACTATATAAAACAATTACGGACACGAAAAATCAACTAAGCCCTAATATAATCGTATTGGTAGACTTCAATACCTGTCACAAAAAGACAGATCAACTAGACAAAAAATCAATAATGAAATATTAGAACCAAATCAAACTTTTGAATAAATGGACCTGGTAGATGTGTATAGAGGGTTCCAACCCACAACATCAGAATATACATTCTTTCAGCTGCACATGGGACATTCTCCAAAACAGACCACATACTGGCTCATAGAACACGGCTCATAAGTAAATGCAAAGGAACTGAAATTATCCCATGAATTAGACCACAGTGCAATGAAATTGGAAATCCATGCCAAAGGAAACCACAAGAACTTCATAAACACATGGAAATTAAATAGCACCTTACTGAACAACGAATGAGTCACAGATAAAATTAAAAGAAAAAATTAGACAGTTTTTACAGTTGAATGACAACAATAATACAATATACCGGAACCTGTGGGACACAATGAAAGCAGTCTAAAGAGGAAAATTTATAGCAATAAATACCCATATCAGGAAAACAGAGCAAGTACCTTAAACACAACTTAATGTTCAACCCCAAACTTTCAGAAAAAGAAGAGCAGGCTAAACCTAAAGCTGGTACAAGGGAGGAAATTATAAAGATCAGAGCAGAAATTAACACACTGGAGACTAAAAAAACAATACAAAGTATCAACGAATCCAAAAGCTGGTTAGTTGAAAAATTAAATAAAACTGACAAACCCTTAGCCAACCTTATCAGAAAAAGTAAAGACTCAAATCCACACAATTAGGAATGAAAAGGGCAAACTCACAACAGATCCTGCAGAAATGGAGAAAATCATTGCTATGGTTTATACATTGTGTCAACTTGAGAAGTCTAGCAGCTTAATTAAGTAACTCAGCAGCTCACATCCTGGGGTGTAGACCACAGTTACCTGGTCATTGTTACAATTTGAGGTCAAAGCCAGGCGTGGTGGCGCACGCCTTTAATCCCAGCACTCGGGAGGCTGAGGTAGGAGGAGCGTTGTGAGTTTGAGGCCGGCTTGGGCTACAATGCAAGCACAAGGCCGGCCTGAGCTACATAGTGCGACCCTGCCTCAAAAAACCAGGGCTAGGAGTTTGGCTCAGTGCCTTAAGCGCCTGGCCTGGCAGGCGTGAGGTTGTGAGTTCAATCCCCGGTGCCGCAAAAAAAAAAAAAAAAAAAAAACAATTTGAGGTCAAGAAGTTTAGCTGAGAGACTCAACAGGGAGCCAGGGGTCTTACTTGGTAAACATCCTCATCCTGTGCAAAGGAAGGCAAAGACGTTTGTGAATGCTACACCCACCCTGGGGGGAGGGGTGTCCTGTGTACTATATAAGGGAGGAGAAGCTTGCTCTCCCCCCTTAAAGTGTTGTTCCTGTGCCATGCCAGCCTGCCTTGGAGCCAGCTGATTGTGGACTGAAACCTCCAATAACTGTAAGCTAAATAAACCTTTCCTTCCCTAATTTTGAGTATCAGGTGTTTTGTCTCAGCAACACATAAAAAGTAACCAAGACAATCATCTATGCCTACTTTGAAAACTTGTGTTCTAAAAAGATGGAAAATACAGAAGAAATGGACAGATTCCTAGATACATATGAATTACCAAAGCTGAATCAAGAAGATATAAAAATCCTAAATAACCCAGTATCAATAAATGACATTGAAGATGTAATTAAAAACTTATCAACAAAGAAAAGCCCAGGCCCTGACAGACTCACTGCTGCATTCTACAAGAAATTTAGAGAAGACCTAACACCACTATTTCTCAAACTCTTTAATGAAATCGAACAGGAAGCAATACTTTCAAATTCATTCCTGGAAACAAGCATTACCCTAATACCAAAACCAGCAAAGGACCCAACTAAGAAAGAGAATTACAGGTCAATCTCCCTAATGAACATTGATGCAAAAATCCTCAGTAAGATACTGGCAAACAGACTGTAGCAAATTGTCAAGAAGATTGTACACCATGATCAAGTGGGATTCATCCCAGGGATGCAGGGACGGTTCAACATACATAAATCCATATATGTAACATACCATATTAATAGAGCCAAGGACAGAAATTGGATGATCATCTCAATAGATACAGAAAAAGCTTTTGACAAAGTCCAGCATCCATTCATGATAAAAACCTTACAAAAAATTGGAACAGGTGGTCTTTATCTCAATCTGATAAAAGCCATCTACAACAAACCAACAGCCAACATCATACTAAATGGCCAAAACCTGAAAGTTTTCAAGCTAAAATCAAGAAGCAAGTCAAGGATGTCCACTGTTACAACTCTTATTCAATATATTTCTGGAAACATTAGCTAGAGCAATTAGACAAGAGAAAGGAATACAAGTCATAAGGATAGGAAAGGAAGATATTTGCAAATGACATGATACTATTATATAAAGACCCCAAAAACTCCACCAAAAGACTTTCAGATTTAATAACCAGATTCATTTGTATAGCTGAGTACGAAGTCAACACTCAAAAATCAATAGCCTTCCTATACACAAATAACTACTTCACTGAGAGAGAAATTAGGGAAACGACATTGTTCACAATAGTATCCAAAAAAAAAAAAAAAAAAAAGAAAGAAAGAAAGAAAGAAAAGAAAAGAAAATACCCAAGGAATCAATCTACTGAATAAAGTAAAAGACCTCTATGTTCCCAGCACTCGGGAGGCTGAGGTAGGCGGAGCATTGTGAGTTCGACGTTGGCTTGGGTTACAACACCAGGGCAAGGCCAGCCTGAGCTACGTAGTGCGACCCTGCCTCAAAAAACTAGGGCTGGGAGTTTGGCTCAGCAGCTTAAGCACCTGTCTGGCAGGTGCGAGGTTGTGAGTTTGATCCCCGGTGCCACAAAAAAAAAAAAAAAAAAAGAAAGACCTCTATGTTGAAAACTACAGTACTCTTTAAAAAAGGAGATTGAAGAGGCTATCACAAAATGGAAAGCTAGAAGTCGGGTGTGATGGCACACGCTTTTAATCCCAGCACTCGGGAGGGAGGCTGAGGTAGGTGGAGCATTGTGAGTTTGAGGCCGGCTTGGGCTACAACGTGCGCGCAAGGCAGGCCTGAGCTACACAGTGCGAGCCTGCCTCAAAAAACTAGGGCTGGGAGTTTGGCTCAGCAGCTTAAGTGCCTGTCTGGCAGGTGTGAGGCTGTGAGTTTGATCCTCGGTGCCACCAAAAAAAAAAGGGAAAGCTATCCCTACTTCTTGGGTAGGAAAAAAAACAACACAGTGAAAATGGCCGTATTTCCAAAATTGCTAGACACATTTAACGCAGTCCCGATCAAAATTTCAACAGCATATCTCACAGAATTAGAGAAAACAATCCTAAATTAATTTGGAACCAGAGTGTTGGGAACTGTTAAAGCTGGAAATTGACCTAGGGCATGACCCTATCAAAAAATAAAGAGCACCTGGGTCAATCAGGTGAAGAAGTTGCTACAGCCCAGAAAAATGCCAAGCTCCTAGACAATTCAAGCAAAGGGTTGGTAGGCAGAGGGGCTGAAATTGACGTCATCCTTCCCAGTATA